>JBDJHY010000078.1:16346105-16356874 GCA_039654485.1 Withania somnifera
TTACTCGAGAAACTTAATCCGGAAGAGATTCATACCAGAGGGCTCCTAAAATAGACCAGGCACATACAAAAACAAAAGAAGTTTGACCCCCTTTAATTTATTTTTTTCTTTATTTGATTTGTATTTCTTTGGGGACTTAGATATAATAATTGTACGCCACTACATTTGACAACTAATTGGAAAGCAGAAGTACCTTTTCCTTGCGGTTATCTGTATGAGCATGAGATCCAATAACAATGATGTTACCAGGAAGCCTTTCAAGCCGACTTCTAAAAGTTGAATATGATTCTGAATTCCCCGCCATAGATTTCTCGGCATCTTTCATAAATAAAATGAAGGGGGAATTTTTGCTCTCGCTGAATACAACCTTAAAAGCAAAAATAAATTTACAGAGATAATTAGAACCTCAGAATAACCAGAAAAAATGAACACAAAATCAAGGATTAGTTCTCAAGGTAATCATAAGAATCAAACCTCAAACAATGCGCTAATGAGCAACTTGTCAAGATCATCAGCACCTGTGGCTTCCAAGCGTAGTTCACTGGCTGAGGGAGAGAAAGAGATGATAAAAAGCAAAGAAGACTAAATTTGGCGTTACTGAACTAGACAAATTAGAAAAGAAAGAAAGTAAGACCATGTGGGTAATACCGTTGCAAAAGAATCCATGACCATCATCACAAAGACCGCCAAAGTTAACCCCATCTGGTATAGGCTTATCAAACTTTACACCAATTTTTGATGATGGGTTATCTTCAAAAGGCAACACAATTTTCCCTCGAGTCCCAAACGTTGGCCCCCTAGTAAATCGGATCAAGATAAGGTTAAATATAACAGTTATATTGTACTGTAACTGAAGCATAGGCACTGTTGCAGAATAAAATAATTACTAGCGTGACTGGTTTACACTTTACAATCAGTAATATGAGGAAAGTTAAGGACTACATTACAAAATCTCAAAAACAAAAATTAACATACGGAGGATAAGAAAGAAGCATTCCCTTGTCTCATTATATGAATTTTATAAAACAGGAGGAATAAGTTTTCTCCAAAATAAACAAATAAATAAAACAGGAGGAAGAAGTGATTATATGCGTCCATAATGGAAGTCCATATGAAATCGTATTTTCAAGTAAGCATCAAGATTCAAGTAAAACCTAAAGTTAACAATCACAGATGGCACGAAAATAAAGTTGCAAGTAAAACATGGACATATATGTGATCGGCCAGCTCCAGAACAAAAATCAATCAAACAACACCACGATCCAAGAGTTCCAAGAATTGAAGGAAAGAAAGAGTCATAAAAGGTGGTAAGACATTTGAGAATGGCACTGAATTCAATCAATTTATGCAAGTTGCAGCCCTAATGTTACCTTTACATGAAAGAGAAAGATAATCAGCGCATGAACTAGACATATTGCTACAACAGAATCGCCTTCAATTTCACTGGTAAAGCAAGTTGATAAAACGGACTTGCCACCTATCACTTTCATCTTAACCTTAATACATAGAAATTCTTTTATTTGGATCTCTGGTTCTTGCAAAAGCCTCCCAAGGGTCATATAGCTACAGAAAATAAATCAACACTGAATCTCTTCTACCCTTTTTTTCCCAATCTTCTTTGTGCCACATAACTCTCTCTTAATGGAAAATACATGCAATCTCACTATCATGTAACCACAGAAAATACCCACTTCAAGTACCGATAAACTTCCAAATTGGTCCACATAAAACTGTAAAATATTATCAGCTGATCTTTCTAACATATTCTCATAAGGCCGAAAGCAAAACGACTGTATTATAACACGATCACTGGTCTGACTTGCTGACAAAAAAAACAAGTTAGAACTCCATAATGGTTCTAGACTATAAGGATAAGAAATCCATTTGCAGATACATTTAAGGATCAAAACATTTGGAGAAGAGACAATGTTTCCCCTATTCCATATATACACCATATCAAGAACAGATGGCAGTTATGAGTCTAGAGGCGGATTTAAAACTTTAATTTCATGGGTTCAATCTTCAAGAATATGGAGTCAAAATCAAATATTTATTGAAATTTTTTTTCCACACATTTATATCCTGGGTAAAAGATATAAGGTTCAGTTGCACTGTGGCTGTAAGAGACATCTGCCAGGTTACAACTTACACGACCATCACACGCCAAGCATCACTGGACCAAGATGCTTAAAGAGAACAACAAAATCACCATTATTAATGAAATTGGGTCTCCAAATAAGGGATTTCTGAACTTGATTGCCTCGAGGAATTATTTATTATCCATTATAAAAAATACTTACAGCAAGTCCAAACTCCCACACTTCAAGTTCCTCCATATTATTTAATTGGACTCATTAAATTCCCTGTAACTCATATACTTCCTAGCTTCCTTGGAAGAATGGTAGCACACTGAGGAAATTTATTGAGAAAAGTGGAAGCAAAACACACATAAACCCACCCACTGTCCAGGGGCACATTGTATATAAACAAATGTTAGCAAATCAACTTTCATTCAGAATGTGCCTGAATCTAATTAAATGAGTAAAGAAGGCAATTAAGAAGTAATACAGATAGCAACCAAGTTGATCTGTGTTTTGGTTACCTAGGAAAGACAAAAAGAACTGATATGAGTTGAATGACCTAACATGAGCTCTCTTACAAATTTCAAACTCATTACCATGGCATCGTTGCCGTTATTGAATAAACTATGCTTCTTTTGGATGAAGAATAAACTATGCTTCTTTTCCCAACACCACTTGTGGACATACAAAACAATTCAACTTCTCTACATAAGCCCCTGAGTCATCCCACAAATGGACCTGGAGCCTATTTGGTCAAACTTCTAAAAACACTTTAGTCAAAATAGCTAACTTGGTGAACTGATTGTGTTTGACCAATCTTCCAAATAAGTGCTAATGAGTATTATATTACAAAAAAAAAAATACTATTAAGGTTCATTTTATAATTAATATTATTAAAATAGAGAAATGATTTTAATATCATTTGTGGAAGATTTCAATTAAGTTTTTCATTGTTATTTAGTTAAAAAAATTTAAAATATTTAAAGGAAGATATACATCAAGGCTTTTAATCAATATAAATATTTTAAAGCAAAAAAAGGAAGAAGAGAAGAGGCTTGTATTCGTATTTTAGAAATATAGTGGTTAAGTTAATGAATGATAATTTGGTAAATATGAATTTTGGCTAAGGAATTTTCTTTAAGATTGTAGATATTTGATAAGGATATTCTTGTCTTGAAAGGTTTAATTTTCTGCTGCTATTTCTTGGAAAATGCAGAAACTTGTAGCTTCTCACCAAGACCCCAACAACAAAAAGGTTGCTTCTGCTGCTGCACAAAGGCACTTGCAGTAGCACTTCTCGTTTTGGCCAAACACCTCACAAACTCCGGAAAAGTGCTCTTGGCCTCCAAGAAGCTCTAATAGGCTACCTAAAAGAAGAATTGATAATCATATTGTTCTTCTGCTCCTCCATTACGCTCCTAATATCTAAACCTAAAACTATTTTTTCCACTTTAATTTAATTGTGATGATACCTATCTCTTGATAACCATAATATACTGCTGTGAGCAAAAGAAGTACATAATTTTCAGATGCTTCCAAATTGAAAAGTAAAGAGCTTCAGAAAAGAGAGCAGATACAATATAAAAAAGAATTACAAAAATAACATCAGATAGTGGGTAATACAACTCATTTTGGGTCCAAAAGAGCAAATGGTTGATCTTAAGGAGAAAGTGTTCAATAGAACTTACCTGGTGGAGTTTGAATATAAACCACCAGAAGCAGAACCAATGAACCTCACTTTATCACCTAAATATTACCAACATTGGTTACTAAGGTAAAAGAGCAAAAGAACTGTAGAATATTTATAACAAAAAAAAAAGATGCAGTAACAATTACTCCCTCCGTCCCATATTAGTTGGCCACCTCACAAAAAACATTCGTCTCATATTAGTTGTCCACCTTACTAAATCAAGAAAGCATTAATTAAATTTTTTCAATATTATCCTTGCAATTAATCCTTTTTGGAAGTGTTTAAACTTGTTTGTAAAGTTCCAAAGAAGTTCCGTTTTATGATTTCTTAATATACGTGTAAAAAGAAAAGTGGTCAACTAATATGGGATGAAGGGAGTGATAAATATTAGAACCCAATGGCTGGCAATACCTGTCTTGAAAAAGGTACTCTTTGATGTTGCAGCTAAAGACGGTACACTGCCACTTCCCATCTTTGGTTGTGTTTCCAAACCCAAAGGATCAGTCAGTGTGTTAGCACTAGTTGCTTGACCAGATGATGACTCGTTGCCTTTAGGCAAGTCAGCTTCTGCAGGAATCTGCTTGGAGTTAGCGGACATCTTATGTGCACTGCATCCCTCTTTTAGCAATTCAGACTCCTTTGCTGATAGACCCTGAATGATGAGATGGCAATCCATAAGTTGCATTACACTGTAACATTTTTATGAGACAAAGAGAACATAACAAGCTAACAGCAGTAAAGGGGGCAAGAGAGACAAGATCAAACATCAAAGTTTTTAGTTTGATGATTCTAGTAAATCAGAAATAGAGCACAGATTCCAGTGTTACAGATTATGGAGACATGTGAAATCCCCCCAAACCCCACCGTATACACCCGGAGAAAAGAGAATTTCTCTAAATTTTAATGTTACTCCCGTTGAACCAATATGTCCACCTGCTAAATGCCCTTTTAGTGATCAAACCAACAGATAATATTGTTTCTGTTCCACAAGTAGAGATTCGGAAAGAGGATCATAAGTAGCAACAATGTTGTCCAGGACAAGCAACAAAGCAAGCAATCATTAAAGAAAAAAAAAATTGATGTGAAAAAGGTAGGGTTTAGGAATCAAAGAATTTCAAAACCAGGGAGGTCAAACACGACTAAGAAAATCATGACAAGGTATGCAATCCACCCTCAAAAAAAGACAACATCGATATCAACTTACACCCAAAAAGTAATGACTATCAAAGATAAGCAATTTAGCTCCATAATAATGAGCAAGTGCCTTTGCCAGCATCTCCTGATAAATCTCAGATCCTGCTACACAAAAATAGAAGTGGTTAATAAGCAGACATTAAAATTTAATACCAAGAATCTACAAGACAACCAATCATAAGAAGCTTTTCACCAATAAATGTTAAGGAACGTGACTTACCTGCAGGACCTGAGAGCAGAATTCTTGGGTTGATTGTGGGTAGCTCAGAAGTATATTTTACTTGTTCTTTATACTTCAGGTGTATATATGAAGCCGCAATCAGCACATTTTTTGTATTCTCACTGCAAACTCAGATATATCAAATGAATCTTCACCAATCATGGTTGTTGGATATATTGACCATTTAATAATGTTAACAACTAGGGGATTGCTAAACCAATTAAGAACAAAAAAATGAAGCACAACTTGTCCTGGTAAATAACCAACACAAGTTTACCACTACAATGCTCACTGGCTCAGTAAGGACCAGAAATTAAATGCATTCTTTTAGCAACTAAAATGAGAAGCGTAGCAAATAACTCTAGTGGTGCAGTTACTGTATTCAGGCCACCTGAAAGAAATCACATTTTGGAGCTCAACCTTTCATCACATTAAAAGGCAGACACAAAAATCGGTAGATGAATTCCCACCTTCGTTGGAAAATAGGGTTTCATGCTGCTTAAACATTTGTAAGGTTATTATGGTAGTGGAGAAAAATCAATTATTGATAGAAAAACAAAGACACAGTCCCACACCCCCACAATTCTGGGTAAAGCAGTCCATACTCTTGTTGTAGGTTAAAATAAGTTATATTACCATTAAGCTTCAACAAACTCGCCGTACTTTTTTCCAACTTCAACCTCAAACACGCCTCGTTTTGTAACTTCAACTATTTATTTTTTATTACCGTGTTGTCGGGGCTGACTTCCGCGCACCTAAACTAAATCTACGGGATACCTGCCACCTCCCACCAGCAACAGGTACCTCCAAAGCTAGAACATATGAGAAGAATCACCTAGTGTCTTTTGTCTCCGCTGGAATTTGAACTGAGACCTTAGGCCTCATGGTTCTTCAATCTACTTCATTGACCACTAGGCCACACTCTTGAGTGCAACTTCAATTATTTTTAACATGTAACATATTGATTATATGCTAAGGAAGCAGACCTTACACAGAACAATGCCATGAAGAGGGGGATAACCTTGTGCTCTAGGTGTTTCCAATGTGGTGAAACATCTGAGACTGCTAACCATCTATATTTACATTGCACGTACAAGTCAGCATTTATTGTTCTTCCTAAGTCGTAAGCCTTAAAGGCATTTGATGGACTATGCCTACGAAGGTGACCGAGGCCCTAAGGAGCTGGGGAAGCAGGCGTACATGCTAAGGACAGAGGTTGATGAAGAACTATCCCTGGTGCTATAGGGTGGGCAATCAGGAAAGGGAGGAATTCAATATGTTTTGAGAGCATAGAGAAAGTTAACCTAAACTGCATTTTGCTTATATGTTTTTTGTTTAATCAGTTTTACTCAAATGACGTTGCCTTTATTATTGATGTCCTAGACCCAATATAGGCATATAGAAGTGAAATGAGGAGAATGTATATAAGGTTTCAGTACAATCCATTTACAGTTTTGTGATATAATAGAAAGTTACCCGGTACAAAAAGTTATTGATTATATTACTAATAAGAAAATTATAAACAGCCTAGCAGTAAGAGGGCCCAGGACATTAGCAACACAGAAATCCTCCCATACAAAAAAAAAAAAAAAAAGGATGGATTCCTTCTGTACAAACTATAAAGTACAATTCCGGTAGAGAAACAATGAGCATGCTATTTTCATCTTTGACATCCTGCAGGTTGCACCAAAAAGCCAACAGCCATAAATATCTGAATTTAATATTCCGTACAGTATCTAATTTTCCTTGGGAACATCTTGCATTCCTTCCCCTCAACTCCCCCCAACAAGACAAGCAGACATTATGTCTCAAAGGTTTTTTTTTTTCCCCAACATCCCAGCTGAGCAAAAGATCCTTACAGAGAAGGTCAAAAAATAAGGACTAAGGCTGCCTCGTCATTGAACCAACTTCAACTTAAATATTGTCCAAACACCAACTAAATAATTGTAACCTCTAACTCAATCTCCTACTTGACAATACATGTACATTGAGGACATGTACAGTTATATTTGAGTTCGAAATTCCAAAACTAAGATTACTTTAGCTATTTTTTCCCCTCTAGCAATAGCATTTTACAAACAAAGAATACTTTTTTTGCCACATAAGCTAATCCACAATGACACAGCCTATTTGACATGGCAATTTTCCGAAACAGGGGCAATAAAAACAGTTTTCTCAAAAGAGGGTATAGTATGTGAGGACTGTGGTGCAACATTGGAATTTCACAAACAAGATATGATTATAATTCTTGTAACACTTTGGCACAAGTTGTAAAACGTTAACAGCATTCAGGAATACATAAAGTCCCTACAGCTTAAAGCAAAACCTGCTTCATTCAAGTGAAAGACATGAAACTCCAAAAGATATGCTATCAACTCAAAGAGATCATATAGCATATAAACCAAGTGTTTATTAAGTATACAATGTAAATGGGATAATGCATTGTGGTCCTTGCGAAATACCTTAAGTAATATGGGAAGCTATCAAATGAAACATCTAGCTGTTGTCCATCAACTATTGCAGCATGAATCTCTTCTTTAAATACTGCACATCTCAGAGACACCCCTGCTGCCGAAGCTGGCACTGAATCTCTGGTCCACTCTCTTTCCTCTAGCATCTGTCCATATATAATTCTAATCAGTTCATCTCACATATCAGCAGGCTCGTATCCATAATAAAAGACCAAAAAGAAATAAATCAGTTAGCCACTTTACGTTGCCTGCCTCTCTGCTAGCATTCAGGTTTCCATCAAGAGGGAGGATCTTGCTAGTCAACCCAACACCAGCAGCATTGCTGCTGCCAACATTTGCAGCTGAATCGACTTCGAGGCCATCAAGATCATCTTCATGAATAACAGGGGAAGATGGCAGCTCATTCCCACTAACCTGAGACGTAGGCTTCAAACGTGATGGGTCTTGACGCAGGCTTGAAAGCGATGCCAAAATGGAAGCACCTGCTACAGCTGAAGCATCTCCTGCTCTTCTTTCAACGCGCAGCAATTTACCTGCACTGCTCCTAACATCTGAAGGAGGTGACTTAACTCCAACCTCATGTGGCAGCTGCTCAAATATCTATACAGGTAAAAAGTTAAGGATATTCCTACAACTCATGTGGCTGGAAAAAAAAAAACTGAAAAACAGAACTTAACAAAACATGAAAAGAAAATCAGAAAAATAACAAGAGATACAGGATTTTTTGGTAAAACGATTTTTATATAATAATCAATAGAAATAGGAAATTCAGAAGTAACTTTAAGGATACATAAGCATGATTCCCCGCAAGACCAAAAACAAGCCCATCACCTGAATTGAGAATGCAACTAGTGTTTTTCCTAACTGTCTTTCCATTAACTTGCAGAGATCCTTTTCCTCTGCTCTCAAGCAGCGCAACCCAATTTCCTTCATGCTGATCATTTCCATGAACGATGAGTACTCATACTCCATATAAACAGTAATGTTGATCTCCAGAAAAAGAAAAAAAAAGACCAAATCGAACACAAATGTAGTTGTTCCAAGCAATGGTTCAAAGAATTGTTCAGCCAAATTATATGCAGTGGTTCAAAGCCAAGTATTGGCACACTCACCGAGCTCACCCAAAGATTTTTTACTCCAAATAACTAGCATAATTTCAGCCAACATATAAACAGTGCCAAGAATTGTTCAAAAAATTATAATTGTAAGCTCAATATTTTCCTACAGTATGCTCTCTCTTGGGAAATGTGATCTCTCTCTCTTCTCCTCACCGTCCCTGTTTCAGGCGTACTTTTTCCTGATGATTAACCTATTTATGTCTAGTGATGGAGCAAAGGGTTACACATTTGTATCGAGCAGGAAAACATTCCATTTAGTTGCTATCAGTAATGAAGGTGAACGTTGGTTTTCCCTTTCTGAAACCAGCAGGAGGTTTAGAAGCAAGATTAATATCAATGAATGCAATCTATAGAAGGTGGTTGAAGTATTAAAGCAGGCTTCTTAACGAACAGGCAATAAATGCAGAAGATGGTGCAAAAAAGTGCAGAGTTCCAATTTCAGGGTAATACAAAACTTTAACAGCTATGACAGGTTCATTAGAATTAAAGCATTCCTAGGGGACAAGAAATCTGCTATCATTATCCCTGAAGGCAGTTACAATAAGGGGTGGGGAGGCATAGCCTTGAAGATATAAAGTTTCTTGGGAGTTCATGAATATCCAAGGTTTCATCTTGTCACAGATGACGGTAGATCGTATAGGGAAGCTGCAAAATCTCTCAATGGCCAGCAATCAATGAAGCTGGAACAGGGGGTAAACAATGCAAGGAGTACGAGCAATTCTGGTCAAAATGCCTCGTCGGACGCATTAATGACCCATTCCACTTCAACCCAAAAACAGAGGTGATGCAGAAATGGTTTCTCAGTAGATGGAAAATCACAGCCGGCCTGAAAATTACCCCAATCAGTCGTAATCAATTTCTGTTTGAGCTTCAAACAGGGTAAAAGCAGCCGAGTGGTTCTGGAGCGGGAGGAACCTATTTTTGGAAATGGAGGTCACTGGTGACAGGGACGACTCTGGCTAGGGAAAATTCAAAGGAAAAATGGATAAGAGCAATCGGAATCCCCACGCACGCATGGACAACAAACATTCGAATACATTGGTGACAAGTGTGGTGGCTTCGTCGAAGTAGATAAGGACACAAAGCATAGGGTCCACTTCTTTTGAGCCCGAATTTGAGTAAAAAACAATAGGAGAGATCTACCTAGAAACCTAGATCTGAGTTACGGCGACTGGGGCTTTGACATCTCAATTTTAGAGGATATGCATGCAAAAACCAGAGCTGCAGGAGAATTTAGGCTTACCGGAAAGATGTCGGGATTTGCAGGACCATCGAATAATAGGGCTGAATCAGACACCCACGTGGATAGACAGAGCAGCTTTAATTTGAAAATCAGTCCGACACTTGGCACAGTGGGCAGTAGCTCTAAGGGTAAAAGTATATGTCAAGGGAAGAAAGTGGGCCTAGCAATTCTGGTCTAGGTTGGGCCCAAAAACTGATAATAGTTTTTTATAAAAACTTATCAAAGGAGAAGGCCTAAACTTAAAAAAGCCCAGACAGACAAGTCAAAGGAGTCTAGGCTTTTAAAGTTGAAGATTTTTTCTTGCCTTGGGAGCATCTGGAGGGTTATAGGACGCAAAATAACCACAATAGCAGAACATGCGGCAGAACTGGCTATTGAACCTATTTTCCAGCATAATCTGGATGTTTCCAGCAATACCAACGCAGAGCTTAACACTGTGATCTCAGAATTGCCCTCTTCAGATGCGGATGATGAAGGTGACATGCCCAAATCAATTCCCAGAAATCTAGTTGCATACCCTCAAGGCATGGAAGTAGCTCCAGTCAACTCAGAGACAGACTATTCATCACAAGCAGCATATGATGTTCTTCCATTAACATGGTATGACGATGGGTTCTCAATTGATTGAAAAACCTTCTCTTTTGGAAACTTCACATTAGAGAAAGATCATCATGGTTAAGGCATGCAAGGCCTTCGGAGTGAATGCATCGGGGTTTGAACACGAATTGCTGGACATAGTCCTCAGGATGGAC
>JBDJHY010000078.1:16469076-16487695 GCA_039654485.1 Withania somnifera
TCAAAATAACTTAGATTATAAGTTATGAGGAATCCTATGTATTATTTCTTGCATAACTCTAACTACCTATCAAACAAAGTCTTTTAAGTACATAGTATCGAAAAAAATATTAATTTGTGCAGTGTGCACAGAGGCTCAACTGATACATGGCATAAGGGAGAACAAGAACACCAGGACCAACAATAGCGGTAACATTGTGAAAAGCAGAATAGTACCACTTTACATTGCTTGATGATGTTACGGGTAGCCAATAGTCTATATTTTTATTACTTCTGCCATCAAAAGATGATCTTGATCCTCTCTTCTTCCTCTCCACTTTAATCATCCTGAACTCTCAATACTTTGCTTTTGTTTTCTTTATCTGAGAAAAAGATTATAATGATAAGGAAAAAGAGTATGCTTTCTTTTACAACTCTAATTGATGCTTCCTTTTACAACTCTAATTGAAAACTCTAACAGAATAACTTTCGTATTCTATCCAAACTCTGCCGCTTTAATTACCTTGGATTAAACATATAGAATCTTTATTATTTTTGTCCAACTAAGTTGCTTCATGCAAATAGTTACAATTAAAATTGACTAACACAGTTAATGGAAAACCTATATTTAAATAAATAAAAATTCTATATGTATATTGTATTAGATGATTTTTGAGAACTATACTAGCGGCAAGTACATAAAAAGTAAAAATACATACCTACTAATAATACAAACTATTCTTCCAAAAGTACCAATACGCACTATCATTCAGGTTCTTTTGTTGTTTATGATATTGAGTTTATCTTTGTTTTAATTTCTTATGGAAATTCTAGAAACCAATTTAATATTATAATTTTTATAAATTATTTTTTATATCTAATTTGCACTCATTAACGTATTATTTTATGAATTTTGCGAATAATTTTTCTTTTAAAAATCCTCTGCAGTGAAAATAATGACAGGTGAATGGGAAGGCAATAACAGGGTGTCAATGGTATGGTTCGGATAGTTAGTTTATAAAATTTACATTGTATAAATTTGTATTATCTTATTTAATATAATCAAATTAGAATTTTCAAAACCGTCACATCATATCGGTTTCTCTTTGTTATTGATATTACAGTTCGGCTAATTTTACTTTTTTAAAAGATATGAAAGTTAAAATGCGCTACATGTATAATGTATATGACTTTGACAAAACCTCATTAAATCATTTTTGTTGTGTAAAATATGATGAATTATGAAAATATTAAAGAAAATGAAAATAAAAATTCATCTCATTAATTTTATGATAGCGTAAAATAATATTTAACAAAGACAAAAAAAATATAAATGTTGATGACAAGAGTGTAGGGGTGTGGATCGTTCGGTTTGATTTGATTTTATGTATTAACAATCCGATTTATTGATTTTTAATTTTTAAATATGCTAAACCAATAGCCAAATCGATAAGATATCTTTACTCGATTAGAATATTAATTCGAGAAAAACAATCCGAAGAAGAAGCCCGCCGTCAAAACTGGGTCAAACATGATTGGGTTTCGATGGGAAGAAATCCTCTCACCTAAAGCTGATTTTGCTAGAAAATCTCTTAATGAAGGTGAAGAAGTTGAGCTTCAATCACCTGAGGCTATTGAAGCTTTTTGAATGCTTACCCCTAATTACCTTAAAAAGAAGAATGATGAAATGGCTATAACGGAAGATGAACATTACGCTAAAAATTTTTAGATTAAAGGTGATATTCCCTAGTCTTTAGATACTATGTGGGATGGGCCATTGGTGGCGCCGAAGGGCTAGAAGGTTGATAAGAAGGAACTAGAGTTTATAAGGGAAGCTCCTAAGATGCAGTCCGTGAGATTGATTATGATAAAGTGAAGGAGATGGTGAAAATGGAGACGGATGATATGAGTTTGCAACAGTATAAGGTGTCCTTAAAGCAGTATAACTTTTGTGTTTTAAAGATTTTGGGGTAGTTTTAAGCTGTTCATAATATGCTGGTTAGGAAATTAACAAATCTTTTAGACTTACAAATATGCTTCAACTACCAAGAATTTCCTTTTCCTAAAAAAAGGAGGCTAATGCAACTAAAAAAAGTGCATTACTGTTGATGATTTGTTGCTTCATCAATTGATTATATGATTTCAGTTTATGCATACTTTTTTCTGGTGGAACAACTCTTGTTTTTTGTGTGGTTAATTTTGGACGGCGTCGAATTAGTCAAGGTGTGCGCAACCTGGCCTAGATACTGCAGATATTATAAAAATAAAATCTATTCATAGTTATCAAGATTTAGAGAAAAATCATCTTAAGAATTATCAGATCACAGGTTGTTCTTTTGTTAATGAGCAACTAATAAATTTAACTTTACAAACAATAACTGTTACTCTTGAAGGTTAGGGTTTTTAGGCCTGTTTAAATTTAAATGTTAATTCTAGTATCTGAAATAGAATTAAATCTTTTGTTACCAGTTTGAAAAAAAAAATCCAAACCCACCTTGGCAGAATGTGGGGTGCTTTCTTTTTATATCTTTTCAGGAGAAGAAAATGTTTGATATTCCAAGCATCTATGCTAGTCCAAATCTTTTAAATCTTTTAGATCAGATATTGAACTTTTTTTAAAACTACCGAAATGGTTGACACAACCAGATATAAGGTAGTGATTACATTGGAGGTTGAAAGTGAAACTATTAGTAACTTTACTTTGCCTTTTCAAAGAGAAAAAGACAATTAATTTGCAACTTAAAGTTAATGAATTGTTGCAGTATATAATTCATGTTGTGCTATCGCAAATACTGTGTCTGAAAGGTACCTATATTAGTGTTTAAGAATTCTACATTTTTTTTTCTTTTTAACACTGAGTTAATTGTCAATATAAAGAATTTTCCTTTGTTTTTTTTTCTTTTTTGCTAACCGTGGTGCTCGGACCAACTTTTGGGCACCTCAACTTATTCCACGGGATATATGACACATTCCACCAGTAACAAATATCAGGTAACTCTATTCTTTGTTGGATTTGAACCCGAGACCAGTATTGTCGACCTATTTAATTGACTACTAAGTCACACCCTTTTGGTGTTCCTGCTCTACTAAATCTACGGGATACCTACCAGCTCCCACCACCACCAAGTACCAAGTAACTCTGTCCACTAAGGCTAGAACAGATGGGAAGAATCACCTAGTGCTTTTTGTCTCTACTGGAATTTGAACCTGAGATCTTTGGCCTCATAGTTCTTTAACCCACTTTATTAATCGCTAGACCACACTTTTGAGTGCTAAAAATACATTTTGATTTATTAATAATTGTACTTACTTTCAAATTGTGATGCCTTTGCAGTATGACCAAGACTATTATCCTGGAAGGAGAAAAAGGGGAAGGATTACCAAGATGGAATGTTACAATGATGTTGCATTTGCATTTTGCAGTTGTTGTTGGAATTTCTTTTTACTTCTGTTAGGTTTAATTGGGTTGTTGATGTTTTATCATAACTTTACCCACTTTTCATTTGGTTGCAGTAGGAACTTTCATTTTATATCCAGGACAAGTAAGTTACTTTCCTTTTCACTTTCTTTGATTATGAGAATGTCAATGTGACTCTGACGAACTTCATTTTCATATATCTCGATGGATAAATATGAGAAACTAAGTTGTGATGGAAGAGATTATAAAGTGCTCTAGCCATACTTGACGTTAATAGTCTGAGCAGAATAATGCCTGATAAAAAAATAGTCCTTGCTTGATAATTTTATTTGTTTATTCATATTAAACCAAAAATTTTAATGCTTTTAAGTTATCTTAGTATATGACTTTTTCTTTTCATCTTTTGCTTTTTTTTTGGTCTTTTGACTCTTTATTTCTCTCTAGCATGAAAATAAGTTTGAGAACTCTAGGATAAACTTAAGTATGTCTTTCCAACCAAAAAATAAATCATGTCACAAGTTTATTAGTTGTGTCTTGGTCGGTTTCTATTACTATATCTTTGAGTTGTTTTGTCTAATAGTTTGGTGGTAAAAATAAAAATGCATGCAATATTATTTATGTTATTCATATGATAGAAGAAAATAACTTGACATTGTTTTCTTGTTGTAGTTTTATCCACGCCTCCATTGATGGTATTCCATGTTCATCCTTTTTGTCAAAGTTGCATTGGATCTATTTGTTTTTTGTTATCAATATGTGCACGTTCGTTTTCTCTCTAATTTTAATTATTAGAGAAATTTGACATGCATGTTCAATATCTTTGTGATGTATACACTGTAAATTTATCTCTTAAACAAAATCTGGCGAACTGTTAAGTCACCAAAAAATTAGAACCTCAGCTCGGATAGTGTTATCCACTTCATAATGTTAAGGCATAAAGCCACTTTAGCTAATAAGCCTCACATACCTCAATTCAGTTGGAACTTAATGTCAATTTATTAAACGTTACATAAGTTCTAAAGAAAGGCATGCTTATAGGAAGTCTTTTGTTTTGTAGATTTGTGCGAGTAAAGTGACAATTATACATCTTTATCAATGATCATTTGTTGATATTGGAGGTGTCCATGATGGGTAAGCAAGTTCATGTAACCTGTATAACAAAATTCTAGACATGTATTTTAATATTCTGTAGCTGTTCAAATAAGGTCTAGTCTTAGGACTGGAAACTCTTTAGATCTCATATGCTTTTTTCTAAACGAAAATCATCATTCAAGAAGTCTTCACCAAGTGTTTCTTCTATCATGTTAAGCAATTGGATGTCTTGGCTCTTTTCATTCCCTCTGCAGACATTAAACTTTTGATTAGTTTTCTGAAAGAATTACTTTCTTTTAAATTCAAAACACCAATAGCTTTTTTTACCTTTCTTTGTTCATCTTCTTCTTTTCCCAAGGTATGAAAGTATTCAAATGTATTCAAGAAGATGAAGTCTGAAATTAATGAAAATTGTAAAGGTTTCAAGAATTCCATACAAATTTTGATTACATTTGGTTTTTCCCTTCTCACAGCGTAAAGTTGTAGAAAATTTTTCTGGGATTCCTATCAACCTCTCTAACAATAAGCATATTCTAGCTATCAAAATTTTTTCTAGGTTCTGTCATAAGACTGCTTATTCTCATGTCTTTTGACATCATTAAAATAGTTGCTAGACCTCACCCAGGAAAAGCCTGGGATGGTGAGATGTGAGGGTTTTTCTTAAACTGAAATCCCATTACCATGAGTGATGTAAGTTTTTAAAGATCACTTGCAATGTAAGTTGTTAAAATCACCATTCTTAATAAGTACACTGTCCTAGCAAAATAGGACGGTATCAACAAGTACATTAGATGGTATAAACTTCAGATTCATGTGTTTGATTGTTGTTTTATTAATGCATTTCATGTGGGTTCGAGTAAAGCGAAATGACTGGTATTGGATCTGCCATCACATAAAAGCTGGTATGCATGGCATAGTTGAAATTCTGGTGAGTGATTCTTAATATTTTCTGCATTTTAGTTCATCAAAGAGCAACTTCTGAATTTATAGCCAGTATCATAATCATTTGTACCAAGTCGCTTCTGCTATATATTATAGCTACATATACTACTAAGGGTCATGCTCTGTTATGTACTCATCATCAGCGATCTTGTTACTTTTTGGTTTCTTAATGAACTTAGAATGAACTATATTATTTAAGTATCAAATTACAGATTTTAACTTATATATTCAGAGGTTTTAGGAATCTAGGCTAATATTATGCTTTATTTATAAAAAAAAACTAATATGTTTAGGCTGCAGTAGCAACCTTTTTTCTAGGATGACATTCGACATACTCAAATATGCATACAAGTATATGAGTTTTTGGTTATAAGATATAGAGTTATTGTCATTATTCTAATCACTATTTTGGTTCATTTATACTTATAGCGTGGCTTTATTAGTTAATTCGTTTAACCACCTTCGTGAAATTTTTAGAATTTTGTGATAAAATTGAAAAGAAAAAAAAAAGGATGTCTGGTTTTTGTATACTTAAAGGCAAAATTTACTTATGTGTATCTTTTAGTTTCATCTCTTCATTTTGATTCACAGTTATTTCACACATTTAAGACGCTTGAGGCAATCACAATTATGGTAGATTGATGCCATACATGATTTTTTTCTATTAGTTTTCAGGCTAAATGTGATACTTACAGGTATCAATTCCTTATTGAAAAGTGCTTTGTTGACCCCAACATGGATCACCTAATGTATGTATCTTGTGTATTTCTAATCTTTCTGAGAATCCTTTCTCAATATTTTTCAGTGTTCATAGTATTCTTACAGAGACATATTAACATGCCTTTTCGGATCTCTCTCCCTCTCACTCACACATACACATACATCTATTTAGTTAGTTCTACTTGTCTGACACACTAATAAAGACAATAGTGAGAAGGTCCTGATCGGTCATTAATTATTTGTCTCCACGTGTATTTTGTATCACTGTAGCTTTAATAGATTTAATTTTGCGCCTATATTTCATCCTGGAAGAGGACATAAATCTATATGAATTGCATGTAAGTACCACATTTTGGCCATATATTTCCTTTTTAGTTCAGTATCCCATTTTAGATGAATTGCGCTATCATTGTAGTTTCATATGATGACTGTTGCCATCTTAGCGTTCATAAGGTATCGTTCGAGATTTTGTATTTCACTACTTGAGCAATCAGCGGATGAGGTTCGAGCACCGCAATCCAGAGACTATATTGTGGTGACTCCCTATCCTTGAGTAGGAGTAAGAGTAGACTATCATTGGTTTTGTTTTGGGAACCCTTTTGTACTTCTGGGGGGTCATGGTTTCATAGGGATCATTATCAATCAACTAGCCAAATTCACTCACCTTCTACCGACTTCATCTTCCGGGGATGCTGAAGGACAGACTATTTTGTATGTTTAGAAAACTCTTCATTTGCATGTGGTACCAGTTTCTATCACCTCAGTTAGGGGTACCTAGTTTATTTCTTAATTTTCAAGGGCAGTGCAGTGTAAGATGGGAACATCGATAGCTTGGTTTCGGCTTTTTGCCTCAGACAGATAGACAGTCTGGACAGATCATTCAGGTACTTTAGGACTAATTTTGAGTTGGTGTTTTAATTTCGGTGCTGGCAGGATTTAACATTTGGCCTGGTAAAGTTGTCCTAATGACAACTATCATCCTAAAAATTAGATCGTACTATTCGATGATGTATCTCGTATGTGTTGTAGATCACAGATTGATGGGTACAGCGGTATGGAGATCTGATCTCAGATGTCCAATCAACTCGAGATGTTACAGAGAGAGGCAAACTTGTAAGCTCAGACTTCAACTTACACAGAATAGATCGGGGAGCCACACAAATTAGGAGCTTTGCTTCTTAAGTTTAGTGTTGAGGACTTACTAATTTCGGGCTTAGTTAGGACTTGCGACAGATTAGTGGGTTTCCTGTAGATTATAGACCCACCTTCAGAGTTAGTAGCCACATCTCCTTAGTTTGCTTTTATAAATATACCAGATTTATCCCATGCATTTTATCATAAGTCAGCTTGATTGAACGACTAACTAGTTTGTGCCATAGACCTTGAGGCAACTATTGAGGAAATATGTAGATTGATCAGGCCTAGAAATAATTTTGTTATAGGAGTCCTTTGGACATGTGGTACAGTTGAGAAGGTTGTTGAGGTGTGGAGAAGCCACATGTGAACTGTTGTATTTATGTTTTTTCGAAATTCGATTGTTCTTTCCTTCTTAACTTTCGCAGATGAAAGTTTTTTTAGTGGTGGATATTATAATGGACATTGAGGATATTTCTGTGATTGCCGAGATTCCTGTACGCTTAGAGCATTATTAGGATTGTCCCATGTCATTTATGACTTGCTGGGATCGATAGGTTGGATCCTTGGCGGTTTTACTGGCAAAATTCCTTTATAATTATTGTTTTTAGGCCTTAATCAACTTATATGATCTCAAATTCCCTTTTTGTCAATTCCATTGAATCGGAATGTCTATTACAATGAGATTTCATATATGGAGTGTTATAATTGGACTCCATTTTCATTTCGTGTGCGTTTTAAAAAAAATTCAAAATTTGTCAGGATTTAGTCTGTGAGGACTGATTTATTGGCCAAAGGATCGATAAATTGATGGCCAATAAATCGGTAAATAGATCGATAAATTATCCAGTATCGATAAATCGGCTATTTTGACTGATTTATCAATCAAGCGGTGCCCTTTTATAAGAAGTCTTTTTTCTCGAATTTTCTTTATTTTTTCTCCAAATTTTTGGATCTCCAAGGAATGTTTAAGCAACTTTGAAGTGGTCTAATCAAGTTCTACTTCATAGAAACTCGGTACGGTGGTTTTACGATTATTTCTACCGGGTAATTTTTTATTTCTTTATTATATAAACTTTTCGAGCATATATCTTTTGTTTCTACTATTAAAATTTAGCCGTATTTTATACCGTACGACATACAAGAGGTTCTCTATGCGTGGGTATAAATATTTTTATTTTTCTAGCTATTAGAGTTTATGAGTCTGATTTTAGCCGAAATTTTGACCCCGCTATTTATATAGCAATACGGGTCTTTTCTTACTCATATTGATACGTGGGATATATTTTTGTTAGCCTCGCATGATTTCGAGCTTCGTATGTGATTTTGGATTTTTGAGGCACGATTCTCGAGGATAATTGCCTGAATTTAAGTAGGCTAGGTTTTACTTTCTTCAACTTTGATATTAGTGTATTATACATATTATAAAACGCCAGCTAGAGGTTGAGATTACTAGTCGGTCCCCTATATGCTTATTCTTCCGGCCTATGACCTACTTAGATGGCTTGTAGCTTAATTACTTACCCTGGGGCTATATTGTCCTACCCCCATGTCTCACGCTGACTCTGGACTGTAGTATGGCTGGGAAAGGAGTAACACCTTTGATTCATATCATTATAGGTTGGCTCTGGACCATAGTGAGGTTGGGAGGGGATTAAACTAGTGATTAAAGCTTAGCAGTTATCCCCCAATTTAGGTTGGTGGCTTTAGAGTCGATCTAGGTAGGTTGATTATTCTGTTTCTGCCTAAAACATTGTATATGCGATTAGGGTATGTGTTTCCTTGAGGCCATAGTTAGTAGAGTACAACTATGTTGGATACTATGATTTCTTGTATGGTGACCTCGTACTCAACCGGTTATCGCTATGCTGGATAGTAGTTGCCTTGTGTGATGACATTGTACCTTGTCGAGAATGGCTATGTTGGGTAGCTAGCAGCTCTGTGTGGTGATATTTTTTCCTAGACCGATTCGATCCTAGGAGTAGAGGGTATTTGGCTGAGTTATGATAACGTGGTAATTCTCGCTATATACGTGTGTACTTGGGCTTTTGGGCATTTGTGACACCTCTAGTGTGGTTAACCATGGCTTGGTTGGGCTAGGGGAGGTTATACCTCGTGCCTAGGGCTTGACATCCATCCTATAGAACCCAATCACCAGCGTTAGACCGGTCTCACCTGTTGACTAGTTTTGTGTCGCGAGCGTGCAGTAAAACATTTTAATAGGAGTAGTTGGATTTTGACAGGATATTAATGAGAAATTGGTTCCATGTACTTATATTATTGCCTCTGCGCTTTGGAGAAGTATAGCGCTATTTTACCCCACCATCCGAGACTATTCCCTTACGATTACTCTGAGTTTGGGATATTGTCTACCTGACAACAACGGGATCTTGCTAAGATGCGGGTTGTGCTTATATAGGGGAACTTAGGTTACACTAAGATACGATGTATGGGTTGAGCCCGAGTTTTTGTACCTTAGATTGACGTCTATACCACTGGTGGGGGGGTTACGAGTTTTGCATGTGACTTCGACTCCCTCCATGTACCCTGCCGACCTAAGTCGCTATATGTGGATCACGATGCATAGCCTGGGGGAGGGGTATATGGGGGAGTAGTGGTGTATGGTTTGAGTGCTCCGTGAATCCCTCTCGATTTGGGACTATCCCAGAGAGGGAGCATGTCGACGCTTGGTTTCGGGATATATATTTGAATCCTCTGTGGGTCCTTATCGATTCGGGATTATCCCAGAGAAGGAGAATTCTAGCACTGCTATACATGGTATGCGGTTCGAGTGACCATCCCATAGAGAGAGCATACCGATAATTATTTACGCTCCCACATCTCCTCTTGACTTAAGACTATTCTAGAGAGGGTGTACGCCGATAAGTATTTGCACTTCTACTACAGCCCTCTTGATTCGGGACCATCCAGAGAGGGAGCATGCCGATAATTAGTTATAATTTCAACACGGTCCCTCTTGACTTGGGACTATCCCAAAGAGGGGATATGTTGACATTCTCTTTACTGTTCCAGTACCCCCTTTGCATTGCATCCTTATGTATTATTTTGTACCCTTCGGGACCTAAGGGGAGTATATGTTGGGTTACTTGGTTGTCTGAGTATACCTACTGGTAGAATGGGGTACCGACTGGGTTTGTTTACTGGTAGACTTTACTTGGGCTCTTTTTCTTTTGATTATCACTATTCATGCATTTGTTGTATTCGAGGTTATTTTAACTGGTTGATGGTTTTGTAGTCTTTTGTTGGTATTTCCTTGTATTGGTTACGTTAGAGCCCAGGTATGTGGCTCATTTGGTCGTGATCTGTTCGTGGCCTGAGTCTATATGTTATGCCTTGGTAGTAGCTTTCCTTCATACCCATTAGTTGATGTTGTACTTACTGATAGTTGACCCTTTGCTGAACTTACTAGTTATTACCGTAGTTACTCTTTTTGATTGTACACTATATAGCACTGCTTTACTTGCTTGATTGTTCTTTACCTTGCCTATGCTTACTTTTTTTCGATCAGCCTATGATGCCTACTGGGTACCCATTGTTTTAGTACTCATGATGCACTTTTGCATTTTTTCCATGATACAAGACTTAGTATGAGTCATCATGATGGATGATGTGATGGTATTTTACGTCACATTGGATACTTAAAACCATAAAAATAGAGCATGTTCTTGAGCAATAATAGTGTGTTTTAATGCATTTATTGAGTATTTACAGGGTCACGTCAATATGAGGAAGTTTGTAGAAATTGTACAAAAAGGGCAGTTTGTACATGATCAAGAGACGTTTCGCCTGTCACCAGACAAATCGTATAACCCAGCCATCCAACTAGAATGGCACTAGTTAAAACACTTTACACGGACGATGGATCAAACGAACCGTCTGTATACAGATGATTCACCTGGCCTGTCACCTTCCCGATGCTCTACTGGATAAAGAACAAGAACCAGGCAGTCTCAACAGACGTTCCGTCTGTTGGGAGATGGTTCGCCCAAGGGTGTCGTTTTGTGTGAAGTTCACTGGATTAATGAGGTGACAGACAGAAGACCAGACGGTATGTCTGTCACCAGGAGATTTGCCAAATGTATTGCCCAAACTTAACGAAGGCCCAGTCCGAATTTCTAATATTGCACTTACACCCATACTCTATAAATAGCAGAATTAGCATAGTCTTAAAGGACCTTTCTTTGATAGAGAGTTATTGGAGAGAATTAAGACTTATGATTTGAGGGTTTGAGACCCATATTCTTTCAAGAACACAAGTGTTGAATTCCTTGATTATCATTCTACAATTAATTAGAATTTTAACTCTGTGGAATGTTCTTTACTGCTTTACAGTTTTATTATTGTATGTTGATATCAATGATGGGATAAAACCCCAAACCTAGGATTGTGGAAACCATGGGTTAAACTGCATTAGGGTTGTAATTCATGTAGGGTTGTTGCATCTATTCCTACGTATGAACATAATCTCTATATAATAAACAATTTTTAGTGGTCGCAAACACTAAAATACGCCTAGGTTTAACTAGCACTAACCTTTTGATTAAAACTAGGAGTTGAGATTATGTAAAGAGATTCAGGGCGTCAAACCTCGTCTATGGTTGTTGCTGTAGCAAGAGTAATCATTTTGACTTACCAAGATAAGCACAATGCACTTATTCACAACCCTAACCCAGTGTAAAAGAGATTTTCTTAGGATTAAAAGTTGAGAAACACTTAAGTAAATAGTGTTGGACTCTTGGTAACTCTACGTTTAGGAAAAATTGCACAACTGTATTTGATTACAATCCACAGGTTGGTTGAACCTTGGTGAACATGAACCTAGATTAATGACATACTTGAATTATTCTATTACTGCAAACATTAACAACAAACATTGTTATACAATTAATTCCCCTTTTTACTTTCTGTTCATAGCTAGAAAAAACACTAACTATTAGCTACTGCTACTGGGCGTATACCTGATACCATATTCCCTGTAGGATCGACCCTAACCTACTTGAGTTTTATATTTAGACAATGATCGCTTATACTTCGGAGGAAAGTGTCATTTGAGCGTTATCAATGGACGCGATCGTCCGGATTAGCTTGGCGCTGATTAGGGGAT
The DNA here is from genome assembly GCA_039654485.1 of Withania somnifera. NCBI lineage: Eukaryota > Viridiplantae > Streptophyta > Magnoliopsida > Solanales > Solanaceae > Withania > Withania somnifera. The sequence continues at coordinate 16,481,486 of JBDJHY010000078.1, forward strand.
ATGGCGAGCAGTTGGTGTTCATGCTGACTGATCTTCCTTCGGTCTCTACTGATGTCTCACTTAGAGTCGGGATATCCATCTTATAGTTTTGCCCCATTGTGGGTTGTATTTTTATGCATTTCTGTATATATAGATGCTCTACAGCCACGATACGAGGTTCTGGGGAGTCATATTTGATAGTGTATGTTGTGTTCTATTCTTATTTCATCTTCTTCTTCTTTTCTTTTGGGTTCTTGGTACTGACCCACCGTTGTTGCTCGCGGCCAGAGTTAGCCTTTTCTATAGGTGAGATGTAGATGCCATCACAACTCGATTTTTGAATCGTGACACAATGCTATTCAGTTTATTTACTTTTATTCTAGTTTCAGAAAACCAATTAAACCAACCTCAAGCTTATTGAAAATTAGTGTAACCTCCTTTTGCTTATTCAGGCCATTCAATCCCCTAGTACTCCAGCTTAAGACTTTAACCGTGACCATATGGAGGATGCTCATTCCTCCCAATACCAGCTTTAATGGTTTTATCTTGTCTACTTGTGCTAGCTTCCTCCAATTGCTATAATTTATTTGCCACTGATATTCTTTGCCTTTGCCAATGGACAATTACCTTTCCTTTTGTTTCTCAGACCATTAATGTTACTCCTTTCAGTAGTCTTTCTCCTCAGTTGTACATCTGATTCTTTTGTTGCTTCTACCACCTCCACTTCCGGTTTAGCATTTTCAGTCTCTTCCTTAGTCTTGTTCTTGCTGCACACCTAAGCATCATGCCTATATTTCTGGAATACCTTACAAATTATAGGTCTCCATTCATAGTTTACTTCCTGCTCCAATGTCAAGATTTTTTTCATTTTTAAACCTGATCGGGTTGGGTAACTGTTTTCCTATTTGGACTTCAATAAGCAATTTACCAAAGCTTCGTTCAATCTTCTGTTCAGTATTCTTATCAACCATAAGTGGCTTGCCTATTAAGCTTCCAATCTTACTCAAACCTTTCACACTCCAGTACTTAAACTCTAGTTCAAGTAGCTTTCTCTACATAGGAACATTGAGTAATTCTTTTTTTGGGGAAACTATGTCAGGGCTCTATGATTTCACAATAAGAGATTTATTATCAAAATGGTATATTCTACCTTGTAATACTTCTTCTTTCCCTTCAGTTGTATTGAACCTAACCAGTAGAACTCCATTCTTTATCTTAGTAGTTTGTAGATTCCCAATTTTTCCCACTTCCTTTGCATAAAACCATTAAGTATATTAAATGGTGGGTAAGATCCCATCACATAATATATCACTGAACTAGTCCAACATTTTATCTCCCGAGCTAATATTTTTATCAATTATTTCCACTATAGTACCTTCGTCAGTTCTACAAGGTTTGACATAGTTCAGTTTAAAACAGACATTCTTCAGCTTGGTGATGTCAAATTTATCCCAGATTGAAGCGTTGGGCACATTATTCAAATCATTATCATCATCCTTGTTTGTGTTCTCCACCTCATTCACCCACAATCTAGGTGAATTAACCATTTCATTCCATTCAATGTTTGTATATTCTCCTTAGCTATAACTGCCTTCCAGTTGTGTTCTCTACTTTTCTTCCTCTTCTATTCTCGTGGCATTCCGTTCCCTGGCTATTTCTTGCTTTCATTATCTTTAAATTTCAGTTGTTTCTCGTAGATATCGGCTTCCTGAGTTCAAGCTTCTAATACTGTTCCATTAGTTTTGATTGTTGCACATTACTGTTCCATTAGTACTGATTGTTTCAGTAATACTATTTCCTACGCCTCCTGCTTGTGTCGTATTCTTACTCTGCTCCTTACGTACCGTACTGCTCGTTGAATTCGAAGCTTTTCCTCTCCTTTCCATGGTGTGCGTATGCTAGACCAAAGTGCGCCTAGAGAGAAAAGTTTGCCCTCTATTAGATTTTCGTTTTTTTTATTAATATTTTGTAGAAAGGGACATGAATAGAAAATTATATATTTATACAATTGATTGTGTTTGGCGTATAAATAAAGTATTTTAGAAAAAGATTATAAATAAAATGAGATGAAGATCGAGCTATTAATTTACAAGAACTGCAACAATCATTGAGTTCAAATATCTATGAGATTACAAGTTATAAAAAGAGTAAAGATTCGAATTTTAACACATCTATAAATGAGTAAAATGTGCTAAATTGTTTTTAGTTATTTTTAAATACAAAATTTGTTATTACTAATATGAAGTATACATGCCACGTACGAATACAAGTGTGTGTACAAGTGCTCTCGTAAATTTGAACCATCTTTTCGACTTCACATGCAATGTAAGCATACAAATGCTCACGTAAAATTGACCGGCCTTTTTTCAATCAAATACTATATGTATGCATAAGAGTGCTTACGTAAAATAAAATAACTTTTATTTAATTCAATATTTTATGTATACATACAAGTGCTCACGTAAAGATGAACGAATTTTTCAATCAAATATTATTCTTATGATACTTTTAAACAATGAATTAAAGTATTCGAACAAATTTAAAGCAGAATCACTAAAATAAATCAAACCCTAATATAATTAGTAGTAATTTTTTTTTTTGGTTAGTTTTTTTATTTTAATATAAATATATCTTTTAAATTATTATTTTATTATTTCTAAAAATTTATTCTCATTAATATGAGAAATGACTTAGATTAATCAACCTAAACAAATTGAAGTCAGTCAAATCTTGAGTATTCATTATTTTGTTATTATTAGGTTTAATTAATCATTCATTCGATAAGATTGTGTAAAATAATGGTAACGTAATTAATTAACAAAACCCAAAATTAGCTTAGTTGGAAACAGATGATCTTCCCTTGATTCCATCGGAGCATTTTCAAATTAAACACCACCCATTGATCTCTTCTCCTTTCATTTCTCCCCGGCGATTTTTCCTCGTTCAATTCAATGGCTTCTCACGCCGACCACCAAATTCCCTCCCTCCTCCGTCGTCGACTGTCGCATCTCCGCCCTCTCTCTCCTCCGTCATCTTCCGTACAATGCCGGTGGTCCTCTTCAGGTATATCACTTATATAATCTTCCGTTTCATCATCCTCTGTATCTGTATGTGTTGAGGGATAATGCGGTGGTGACATGATCAGGAAGAGGACACGTGTCGGCTACTGAGCAAGCTGGAGTTGATGGTACGGTTAACGTGGAAGTTCCCGTTGTTATTACAGGAGCTTCTAGAGGAATTCGGAGGGCTTTGGCTTTGGGAAAAGCTGGTTGCAAGGTCATCTATTCAGATACTTTGTCTACTTAAAATAGCCTAAGGGTTTCTATTAATGTTATTTGATTAGATAATTCTTGACTCCTTGGCTTTCAATTTGTGAGTATATTTGTCTACTTTTAGGAATTTTTACAACCTTATATATGTGTTACTTAGGCCGAGGATACAATGGAAGCAGCCTCTAAGGTTGCGTACACACTGCTCTCTTCAGATCTCACTTTTGGGAATACATGGGTATACTGTAGTTGGTGGAGGACTTTTTGCAACCAAAGTGAAAGGAAACTTATATTGTCTGGATGATAAGCTTTCTTTCATACATTGGGTATTTGTAAATAAGATGGTTTACTGGAAACCCTGTGATTTCTTGTTTAGCTGCATCAACTTCTATAAATAGAAATAATAAAGCACACTTTCAACTTAAGATACAGTGGTGGTTTCTTAAGTTGTGTTTTTCCGGCAATAGCTCAAAAAGGATACTATTTGAAGTATCTATATTTGTTTTTGTGTTCCCAAATTCGTTTTTGGCGTTGATACGATGTAACGTGGAATGCGACTTGGTTATCTCGTCATGGTTACTGTTAACCCTTTGCTTGAATATCTTTTTCTCCCGCTCTATCTTTTCCATGGATTGACCTTTCTGTGACACATTTTAACCCACCCAAGTTCACCATTTGACTCATTATTCATCTTTAAAGGTGGTAAAGGATGCCCCGAGTATAAATTTCCTTAGAAACCTTGAATAATGCTTTAGGCCTGGGCTGTAATATGTTCTCTTCAAAGAACAGATTTTAAATCAAAGTTTATGTTACATCATATGTATATCTGAGAAATCTCTCGCATACTCTTCCAACCCACTTGATATTTTGCTGTTAGGTCTTAATGAATTATGCAGATCTTGAAAGGAAGCAGAAGAGGTTTCCAAAGAGGTGTGTTTCTTTTTTAGTAAAATTTGGTCTGATTTTGTTATTTTACTAAATTCCTCCATTATATATGATATATTTTTTTTTTCGTGGTGAAAGTTGAGACCGTATAACTATATTTCTGACTTAAGTGGAGCTGGACCCACATGGTGGGTTGGGGATGCACGTGCACCAGTTCAATTTATATATATATATATATATAGAGAGAGAGAGAGAGAGAGATAGAGAGTATATAAATATCTGCGTGTGTTTATACGTTGAAGAACTATCATATATTTGGACCCCTCAAACATATCTGTTGGGTTGGCTGATTTGGTCGGCGTGCAATTATGGCCATGATCGCTTCCGCGCATCCCGTGTTTGAACCTGTACTACTTCATCATTCCGTTTTTAGCTGACAATTTAAAAAGATGCACAAAACATGTAGCTAGCAGGTTTCGAACACGCAACCTAAGATTTATGAAGTGGTGCCCAAACCACCGTTCCCTGGAACAAGCTTCATCTAATATGCTATTTAATTCATAATTATACGTTAGAACATTAGTTCTATAGGTGTTACTGTCATGACCCAAAATCTCAGGTCATGATGGTGTCTACAACCCTCCTGTAGATTAGCCCAACCCTTGCACGCAATGAGCTATGAACTTTCAGAATAACCAATACAGCAAAGAAAAGTATAAACAATACATAATAACGGAAGCCAATAGGGAATCATACAAAACCCGAATCCCAAAACCTGGTGTCAGTGGCATATGAAGCTTCTATATAGAATAAGCGAACGATACAAAATACAAATCTCCTGTAAAGGGTAATACAATGCAGGGCCTGCTGTGGACCGAATAAAGCAAGCCAGAGTCAAGGAAATCACGGTCCTTGGACGGCAAGGCTCACCGTAATCTCCGCAAAGTAGCTAGGTCTACTCCGCACGATCTCGGCGTCGCTGATAACCCCTGCTGGTATCTGCACCACGAAAAAGGTACAAAAGTGTAGCATGAGTACCAAAAAAGGTACCCAGTAGATATCATCGCCTGACTGGGTTAAAATAAAATGCGAGTAATAAAGGCGAGGAAATAAAACAAGTCAATAGTAATAAGGAAGCAACAAAAGAAGAAGTAAACTAATAATAAGCCGAGAGTTAAGATGTTGAACGTGCCAGTATAGATCTATAGGAACTAAATATGGTAGACACAATCTACAAAAACTAGTATCCAAAACTAAAACAAAGGAAACATACCTACTCTCCAGTTCAGTCAAACCCCACTAATCATGATACCATATATGCATGAACCACGAATAAAGTTCGAATAGAAGAAAGCTGCTAAATAACAAATAGAAAGTAAACACACAAAATGTATCAGGCATCCCATACCACTAGTAAGTGCAAACAACAAAGCAAAACCTACTTGGCACCCTATCTCGCTGATAACCAAAAATAGCATAGCAAAACCCACCGTGACTGCCCCTTCAGCCCAGTGAGCATACACCATACTAAGAAAATACACAGGGGTGCAGGAAGTAAAGTAGAACAGTACCATCGGACACACAACCCCTGTCAGTGTCAATAATCATCCTTGGATACAGACCCCCTGTCAATACCAATAATCAATCGCGGACACATACCCCATGTTAGTGTCAATAATCAACCTTGGACACACATACCCTATCAATGTCAATAATCAACCTCAAACACATACCTCCTATCAGTACCGGTAATTAAAGAGTAGCCCTCACAACATCAGTGCCGAATCTCGTGATCTCATCCTCATCAGTGCCAAGTCTCTAGCCTAAACAGTACATATATAAGAGTACCAATATGACAACAACAATAAGACGAATAATAATTGAAACAAAAAGTAAACAGAGTGTAGGGTCGGCCAAAGGCCACCAGCTAAGAGCTCATCTCACCACACTCATTGCGTAATAGCTAAAATAGTTCACAAGGTCAGTGGCCTCCATATGTTGGAACTAAGACCCAGCCATACAACCCTTCACACTCTATGCCCTTTCATGGACCCCTAGAATTAAACAATAGTATCAA
>JBDJHY010000078.1:16521966-16535831 GCA_039654485.1 Withania somnifera
GCCGCCGTGGTTTCATTCTCCGGCAGCCGTACATCCTCTTTCATCACCAGCCAAGCAATAACTTGCCCTTCACTTCCATCACCCACCATATCCTTGTACGCCTTGTTGGCCCACCTAACTCTGTTTAAACCGTCTGACACAAACCCTGGACAACTGTCCCGCTCAAGATTTACCAATTTTTCCTCATCCGTGCGTCCTAGCCCATACCCTTCAACCCACGCGTCAGTAACACTTTCCACCTTTACCCATGACCCCACTACCCGTACTGGCCGAGGAAACATCACTACTGAACGATCCACACCAACTCCTCCTCCGTACCCCTGCAACGGACCACTAATACTATTAGTATTATCATTGTTATTCCCTTGGTTACCATCAAAACTCAACCAGATCGGAGCATCTTTTTCTGTTTTTTTCACCCCATCTACAGAGTCCTTCCTTTCGGGACTCTCCGACAGTAAAGGTAGCGTCACTACCGTTTCTCCACCAGACAAAGTTTTTCCACTGGATTCATTTTCTTCGGGCGAAGGAGCTTTCCTTCTCCTACCACTAGTGGATCTTTTGTACGAACAACTAGTATTACTTTTATTATCTTTAACATACCTTCGCTTCCTTTGTCCAGTACGTACCTGAAACTCGGACTTTTGCGGCGGAGTAGTATCGCCAGAAAGAGTACCACCAGTGGCGGCTGGTTTAGGAGCGATGGGTCTAAACCTGAGCATTATTTTGTCTACTTTTGACATGTCGTACGCACCCCCTGCTGCGTACCTAGCAATACAACACCCTCCTCTACCGTCCATTTGTCTGATCCTCTTCTTATCTTAAGAGCGGAGAAGAATAAAAGTACTTTTATATAGGGATTTTTGTTGAGTTTTGAATGCAAAGGAAGGAGGTGTGTAATTTATAAGGGGGAGAATGGGGAGAGAGGACGCGTGTGAGGGTGATGGTGAGTAACACGTGGGAGAAGAGAGGTGAAACAGCGCAGAGAGCTGATTGGTTAATGTAATAACGTGGCGCTACGTTAAGGTGAGCCCCACGTGACAGAACCTATCGGGTTAGGTGGACCCTATTGTGTGCCAATGGGAATGTAATGAGTGTTAAGTAATGGCACCAAAAGAGGGACACGTAGGCCTTTTTAGGACGGGTATGGTGGAGGGTATTCCAGAACAAGAACACGTGATCCAATTATTGGAGAGACCTCGTTACAGCCTCTCTAACGATTGCGCCACGTGGACGGCAGATTCTACTGGTAAATTTTGGTGGTTTTGATATTTTGACGAGACCCATGGACCATTATTCTTTCTTTGCTAATTATTATTTACTCCGTCTTTGATTATATGCAATTAAATTTAAATTTTATTATGTTTGTAGCACAAGTTTGAATACGACATTTTCACCCAAGGATGAACAATTCTGGTGTAAATAATAAATTAATTAAATAATATCTATGGTTACGTTTTCAACATTTTAAATTTCTAGTTTTAAAATTAAATGTATTATCAACTACTACTAATACAACTAACTTGATAATGTTATAAAATGAAACACAATATAAAGCCAAATAAATTTTAAAAGTACAGAGTTTTATATATGGTAAGTTGTTATTTAAAGAAACTTGCTACGTGAAAAATTCTCTCAAAAATGGATGAAAAATTAAGCCTAAAAAATCAGCCAATCATTTCTATTTATAACCACCATGGTTGGTGACACATGACATTACAAGCGATTAGTCATCAACCATGTTGCCATGTGGCTAAACATAAGGCTTAGTGACTAAGCCTTATTTTTAGCCACATGGACATGCCCATAGGCTTCTAAAATTTTAATCACATAGCAATATATAATATTTCCAACAGATTTTATTACTATTTTCAACTGAATTTTGTAGAAATGAACCACTAAAATACTATCAACACAGCATGCCGCCAAACTAAACCAGTTGCCTATAAAATTAAGTATTAATGGGCAATTCACAATTGTATTTTTGTAGCAATACAGTATATTATATTATAACCCTCAAACATCATCTCATTAAACCTTGTACCAAATTCAGTAAATTCTTTACGTGCATAATTGTGCTACTAAAACCGGATCACAAACGCGGGAGATTGACGGCACCGTCAATCACGCAATGGGAGGATTAAAAAGTTTAACGCCCTCACATCTTAATAGCCTCTTAGGCCAAAATCCTAAAGCTTTGCATATTTTTAATTTCTGTGTCTTAGAAAAAGTATTTAGAAGAGGAATTATTTGTGTTTAATTAATTAATTTAAAATATTTTGTTGATATTTTCAACAATTTATGCTTGCCAAGATTCTAAAGCTATTTATTTTAGCTTTTAGAAAACAACTTTTGATACAACTCAAAAATATTTATTTTTTCTTAAATTTAGAAAGTTGTTAGCTATTGTATTATATTATGTTATCAGTTTAAATATAATATTTGTTATTTTATTGTATTATTAAATTTATTATTTTGTAATAATGAAAAAATTTATCTTATATAACAATCTATTTGGTGTAATTGTATTATTATTTTTTCTCCTTATTTTGTTTTTATTTCTTGTCCAATAATTTTTTACAAAAATTTACCATATTTGTTTTGTGATTACTCTTTATTGTATCCAATTTTTCTTATAGATTTATTTTTAAAATTATTAATGTTTAACAATATGTAAATGATAAAAAAAATATTTAAATATTATATTCCTCAAAATAGTAATTATGATATAATATCGTATATTATTAAATAATATATAATAACCATTCAAACAAGATGTAAAAGTTTGGTGAAATACCTAAACTCTTTAAAGTAAATATTTTAACTTCCTGAAAACTTAGTCAAATACTTATTAGTAAGCTGTCAGATTGTCACGATTCGAAAATCGAGTTGTGATGACGTCTACATTTCACATGTAGACAAGCATGATCCTGTCTCATAGCGAGTAGTGATGGGTCAGTAACAACAACTCAAAACCAAAGGTGGAAGGAGAAGAAAAGAAGGAAAGCATAAAAGAGATCTGAAATATAAAACCGAACATGAAATAACTCTCACAACCTGGTGTTATGGCTGTAGAGCATTTATATACATGAATATAAAATACAGCCTCAAGTGCAGCAAACAACGAAAATTGGTTATCCAAGACCCGACTAGGATAGCTCCAACATGAATAGAAAATGGTCAGCAAAGATGCTAGCTGCTCATCGAATCTCCGGAAAGTATCAACTACTGTGCTCGATCACATCCGCCGGCAAAACTCATACTAGTACCTACATCAGTAAAAAATGTTAAAGTATTGCATGAGTACCAATACAAAGAGTACGCATTGGCATCATAGGCAGACCACGCGTCAGCAATAGATAAGGTAAAGAACAAATCCTAACAAGTAACACAGTGGCACGGAGTGTATAACAAAAAAAAATAACTATAATAATAATTAGTAAGTGCAATGAAGGATTTACTACCAGCGTGCGTGTAGAATCAGCTAACAAGTATAATAGAAAGCTACTAACAAGTCACGGTGTATAGACTCGAGTCACGACCAGATGTGACACGTCCCTGGAGCTCCAACGTAATCAATACAAGAAAATACCAACAAGAAACTACCAAAGCATCACTCAGTTAAGCTAACTGCGAACACAACAAGTATATGAATAGTACTACTCAGAAACAGAGGAATACAAGTGAAGCCTACTAAAACATAGACTCGGTCGGTACCTCATTCCATCAGTAGGTTCACTCAAACAACCAAGTAACCCAAGAGGTACTCCCCTTTAAGTCCCAAAGGGTACAAACAACATGTAAGGATGTAATATAATGGGGTGCTGGAATAGTAAATAAGTGCATGTATGCACCCTTCCCGATACATGACTCAGTCAGGAGTAGACCCATAGAAGTTATCATGTATACTTCCCCAACCTTACCCAGTATACCCGTACCTCGGCCACGCAACACACCCCAAGCATGGAGACCAGGTTGGAAGGTCCATCGAGGGATTCAATTCAGCATACATAATCAATTTAAAAAGGCATCCAATGTTGTAATCCTCAGGGCCAAGGGCAAAAATTTCAACGGCAAAAGATCCAACTGTCGTCCTGTAGACAAGCCCAAAAATCACAATGAATACGAAAAAATAACCTCAGATAGTGTGGTAAAATAGTAATTCAATAGGCTAGTTTAAGACTGCAAACTAGGGGCCCTAGAATAACTGTCAGACCCTAACTCACAAGAGTACAATCCTTTCCCAACCTTAGTCTCTGTCCCGAGCCTCCAGCACTTGCATCCTAGATGCTACAGATGTCCCAAGGGCGCTCGTCAAGGGATAAGTACACACCCCTACCGGAAAGAAGAACACAAAGCTACCACAGCTCAATCTAAAACATTCACTCTCAGACTCGTACCAGACTAGGAAACACTGTCATCAAACAGGCCACCAACCAAACAGCGAAATAGTAACCGGTTATCCAAGCCTGAAAGGACCAACCTATTCTAATCACATACAACAACACCAGTAGAGCACAACAAAGCAACCTACCTAGATCGACTCTAAACCCACCAACCTAAATAGGGGATAGCTACTAAGCTCTAATCACTAGTTTAATCCCCTCCCAACTTTACTACGGTCCAGAGTTCGAGCGTATGAAATACGCATCAAAGGTGTTACTCCTCCCACAGCCATACTACAGTCCAGAGTCGGCGTGAGACATGTAGGTAGAGCAGTATAGCCCCAAAGTAAGTAGTTAAGCTACAATCCAGCGAAAGGTCATAAACCGAAAGAATAATCATATCGGGGCCCGAATAATCATTCTAGCTCCCGTTGGAGCTTTACAATATATATACTATGCTAATATTCAATATGAAGAAAGTAGATCCTAGCCAACCGAAAGACGATAATTTAAATTTTGAAGCTGCTACAATGGAGTATTTAAGAAAGAAGTTGTGCAAAACTCCTCCTTTTCCCTTTTCTTCCTTCCTTCTTCTTCTTTCTGTCCTTTCTTTCTTATTCTTTCGTTTCTTTTCTTTCTTCATACGTTCTGTTTCCTTTTCTTTAGAATGGACAACCGCCCAGGCAACAAACGATATATGTAGTTTGGTTCAATTTCACCGTCACACTAATATATATAATTATATTATATTAAAGTATGTTTGGTATTGCATAGACTCGTTATAAAACGATTATAACCTTTTAAATACACCAAATTTAATAGAATAATATTTCTAAAACACCTACCTCTTGAAATAATACAACTCACAATATAATTAGACTCGTTATCTCCGTTTAAAATATTAATAGCTTTATAATTTCTTATAAAATAAATAAGTATGGACTACATTATTTGAGAATTCATATCTTAATTATGAACAAAACCTTAGAAAGACTTAAAATATATTTTATTTCTATTAAAGAAAAGACGTAGTTATTATATAAAAATAAACACGGTCTAATTTTATCCCGTCAAACTAAATAACACGCAATCGTAAACCCCGGGATTCAACCCAAGAGTCTCTCTAAACTAAAGTCCATGTTCCAGAGCTAGCGGAACCGTTAGATTTAAATTTCGAACATACTTCTGAGAAATTTATTCTCGAATTATCCAATCCAAAATTTAAAACTCTAAAAAAATTACAAAAATACAAAAATGACCCCGAGGATCATTACACAGACTAACAGGAATTGTGAAGAAATCGAAATAACTCCCAAACAGAAGTTAAAGCTTGCTGAAAAGCAAATATTAATATTATATTGAATTTTTTTCTACTTAAATAAAAAAGAATCTTCCTTAAAAATAAAAGATCAAGAAATACTCCTAAATCCAAAATCTATATAAAGAAGACTAACAAAAAAGAAAAGCGAGGGAGAAAATTCCGGAGAATGGGGAAGAGGACTTTAATTAAATTCTTTAATGAATGTATTTGATATTAAATTCTTCCTATCTCTAATTTAACATTTTAAGATTAGTTTTAGCCATCAATTCCCTAAACTATTAACTAGGAAATTTAACTTGTAATACACGTACTTACATGCTAAATATTCATATGCCAGGTCTATTGAAAACAATAAATAATGCTATGAATTGTGTACGGTATATACTTTATTTTTTTAAAATCTTACTCTATAGAATTATATTCAATTTATTGTTATTATTATTATTGTATGAACATATAAAGAAAGGTAAATTTAGAATTTGAAAATTATGAGCTATCATCATTTTATTATAGGTGTTAGCAAAACTTCAATTTTTGGTCAAAGATTGCTAAATATTTTTGAAAAATCAAGTTTCACTGAAATTTGGAACTGAAGTTTGAAATTTGAATATGTGTATGGCCATAGTTTTGAAAAGATATTTCACTTTTTTTGTAATAAAAAGTGATTAACGCATATGTATGAACACATGCACGTTATGTATTTTATTTGATCTAAATATCCAACATAAATAATTTTTATTCTAAATTGGTGGATAGTCAGTGCTGCTGCGGATGCAACCATTTTTATGATAAAAAAATTATGATCCAACTATTCGGTACAACGATCTATTAAATCGTATCTTTATGCATCTAAATGCAACCATATCCTATCTCAACTGGGGATGTATATTTCTAGGCTTTCACAGTTTTAGTTTGTATATCCATAATGATACCATGAGCGTTATAAGGCATCCTCAAGATATGTTTTCAGATACCACTATACAATTACAACCCGTTTTTACTCAATGGATACAAAATACTCATGCTTTAGCACCTGTTGCAACGGCTCCATATATACTCTTCCGTTCAATTTGTTTATTCTACTTTTTCTTTTAGTTCGTCTCCAAAAAAAATGACGGTTGCCTTGTTGGGAAAGTGGTTGATAGGAACTTAAGACTTTTTGGGACACTTAGAGTTGTTGATGGTTCAATCTTTACCGTATAATCAGACACCAATCCACAGGCTACTTTGTTAATGCTTGGCCGGGAGTTGAAGGGCCATGTAGATTTTACATCATCCAGGCATCTATCCTTCTCTGCAATTCCTAATTCTTTTCCTTTTCAGCAATTTTTTCTTTTAACGAATATTTAAGACCTAAAATAAAGTTTCAAAACTTTTTATACTTTTTAAAAATTTCGTACTAAATAAAAATCACACAAATAAATTAAAAATAACAAAATACATGCCAAATAGTCATTAACCTTTGTCTAGATTTGGCACATGTATAGGAAATCGATAAGTTATCAAACTAATAGTTATTATATTAATTATAAATTAATATGAAATTTTTGATGTTTTAAATTGCCTAACGTAACAACACGACTAGCATAAACATGCCTCTTTCCTACCCTTGCCACGTGGTCAAGCATCATGTAGTCAATTCACGGCTCTTCATAAATTTAAATCCATAAACATCAATATTTTTTTTTTTTTTTTTTTTTGGTTAACAAGACAATTTCACATTCATACCAATTAAATTTCAGGTAACGCTACAGACGATATAAACCTTATCCTCCTATTATCGTCGTATGCCAGTTTAATTTGGCTTAACATAAAAGGTGATGGATTCATGATAGTTTGGATTATAACTTTTCTATTCATGAATGTTATTCACATTTACTTATTTATTAACATAAAGTTAACATTAAAAATAAATTAATACTTTTAACAATTTATCTATTCAATGAGCTTTATTCCGTCTCTAAATAATGTTTTCTATTTAAAATTTTTTCTACTTTCTTTAATCCACCCACGATAATATCTCTTCTTCCATTCCACGAGTTCCCCTCAAAGATCTACTTTTAAAGTGATTAAAATTCACCTGAGACAATTAGTTACACTTCTTGACTAGTTATATGTGCATTTTTTCCCCATAAATTTAGACATTATGAAATTGCAAAAAAAGAAAAAACTAAAATGAGATTCAATGACCTTTATTTAAGTCTATGAATAATGTTTTATCAGTTTCTTATTGTTTTCTATCATATACTTTTCATATTTTCGTACAGAAATATTTATGTTTCTCTTTTAAATATATTTAAATCATCTTAACTTCATTTTCTACATCTTATTTTTAATTAGACATAATTAATTTAACTTTTAATATAGATATATGTTTAGCAATTACACAACATTAGTTATAACTCTATACAATTTTTTTTAGTTATATGTAAGAAGAATTCGAAACTTAAAGACCGCAATGCATTGACGTTACTAAATTTTCAAAAATAATTTAGAGATAATGTCATGTCTAACTATTTACTAGTATAAATGGCTTAATAGTAAAGCTAGTAAAAAATATGTTTTAGGTTCTTGTAACTAATAATTCATGTGTTTATGATTTATTATGCGAAATAAATCAGTAACATATTATATAACTTGAGAAATGTTCTTCCAAATTAATAAAATATAATCCATTTTTTGCAACATAATATCTTTGTTCCTATTTTCAAGAATATTATTGATAGTAATAAACTTTTAAATAATTTAATATAAAATTCTAAAATATAAAATAACCTTCTACTGTCATTTAATTAAAAATGTAAAAATTTGAATAAAATTTTTACTTCATTCCTGGTGTCATAACTTTTATGTAAAATAATTTTTTATAAGAAAAAAGTAAACTGTAATACATATAATAGTATGTTGCTTAGTGGTTATACATTTATAGAATTACTCTAAGTATATGTTGATCAAACTTTAATAAATACATGTGTAGTAGAAAAATAAAAAGAAATCTTTAAAATTACTTTTGAAAGTTTGGTCAAACACAACATACTCTAATATTGATAAAAATATCTTTAATTGATTAATGAAACATTACATTCTAAAAGTATTAAAAAAATATTTTTAGAATAAATTAACATTTGACCAAACAAGCTATAAGATAAATATCAATTTTTTGTTACCGACTCGAAAAGTTGATGGAGAAAGTTAGAACAACAATAACAATAACAATAACAATCTTTTTCAACTGAATTTTGAATAAATAAACCAAACAACCAAGAGAACTAGTTACTACTCTTACGGGTTGTTTGGGATTAACTTTATCTCATATTTGATACGAGTTATTAATTAATATCTAAATTATTTTATTTTATAATTTGTATTAAAAATGATGTAATTACCATCTCATATGAAAAATACATAAAATAATCTTATAAAATATTCATATGAGATATTCCTTCTTATGCTGCTCAATATAACACACAACCTCTTAAACCTTGCCTCAGCAATACCCCTGGTCATTATACTATCCAATAAATTTTGGTGAACAAAACAAACAATAAGGAATATACGCATGAATATTGCCTATAAATATTTTAAGTTTTCTAAATAATTTTACTAAAACATTAAGCTAAATAGCTTGTTAGGATAACATAATTATACATTTGTATGTAGATTAAGAGTAACTTTTTTACGATAACAATAACATACTCAATATATCCCATAATATTTAAAATCTGAAGAGAAAAAAGTATATACATAGACCGTATCACTACCTTAAAAGTAAGATAAAGAGATTATTTTCGATCAACTATACTTGTTTTAAAAAATAATAATTTAAAAAAAACTTCAAAATATATTTATTTTAAGTCGAATTTGAAATCCTTTTTTTTCAAATTTAACACTCGTAGTTTTTACACTATTTGAGTAAGTATAAAATTAAAAATAAATACTCATAACATAAATAAAAGACAAAATTAACTGATAAATGCTTGATAGAAAAATATGATAACAGTTTAATAATAATGTTCTGATTCCAAGTAGCAAGTTTCTTATAAATTAGGAAAAAGCATAAAATTTTGGTCCTTAAAACACTTTCGATTTTTAACGACAAAAAGTTAAACCGCATGACCTTTTCAACCCTTCAACGAAACAGTATCAAAAAATACATGTTTTATAGTGTCTTAAAAACAGAATTTATGTTGTTCTTCGAACATTAAACATTCTCAAGAATATTGACATTTCTATTAAAATTACATAAGTTTCTTATGTTTTTTGCATAAAAAGTGCAAGACATTTATTTTCTTATCAACGTAACAAACAATTCTTGTCCTTTACATAAAAATGTAAAAGATTTTATATTAAAAATATTATAATATAATAAATAAAAATAATATGTATAAATTATTTTTAAAAAAATTATAATTTTTATTATAAAAAACTAGACGTCACTTTTTAGTTATGTCGTCCAATCAAAACAACAATAACAATAACAATGATTATGCTATCATTTTCAACTGAACCACTAATAAAATATTACACTACTAGAGAATCGGTTGCCTATACTACTACCAATGGCCCACTGTTGACTTTTTCTCCTTACTACAAGATCCTATGAAGAGGTCGTTGGGATATAATATAAACAGTCTGATAATAATTATTTTTATAAATTAAATTATAATTATAAATTATATAAAAATAATTTTATTATTATTTGAAGTTAAATTAGTTTTATGATTAATATAATAATAATAATAATAATAAATAAAATTTTAAAATAATTTATAAAAATTATTATTATATAATTAAAAATTATATATTTTAAGTTTTAGAATTAATCTTTTATAAGAATATAAAGTAATATTATATACAGTAAATTTTTATAATCGAATTTTTTAAAAATTTATATATATAATAAAAAATTTAGTGCATCAAGCTTCTATTAATTAATACAAATGACAACTGAAGATAATGATGTCAAGGTTTTTATGACAGTAAAGTAGAACAATAGGGAAGCAATTACTTGTTCAAGTCTTTTAGAATAGGAGTTTTACACGAAACTTAAGCTAAATAGTGTCCCTCGTAGGCTAGGTTTTCGATACAGTTAATGAGACTTTTCAAACTGATTAATGAGTCTGAAAATTCTGATTTTTCAAATTAAATACTCGCTCGTTATAAGTATAAAATTTAAAATACTTATTATAAAAAGAAATTGATGAGTCCGGAGAGATCACCAATAAAGTAATCAAAGTAAAGTCCGTCAAATGGTAATGATTCAAATAGCAATGTGCCAAATATCCTGCAAAACAAAGCTCAGGGTGGTCCCTAGGGTAGTTCTCCGATGCTTAAGTTAGTATTAGCACTAAAAGAATTCCAAGATTATTTTGTAAGTATTTTTGTGAGCATACCTTTGCCTTTTTTCAACTGTGGTATTTAGAGATGTCCTCCGTGACAGTTACCTTAGTAGGTGCTGTAAAGGGGGGATAATTGTCGTAGTGGTTATAACCACTTCCTTTGTGCCAGTCGTGGGCTTACGGGGGGAAAGATCTCCCCAACGGTTGCTAGTGTGCTCACTAGTGGGAGAAATTCACTCAACGGTCATAGTGAGTAATTACCCTATCGTTATTTTCCCTCTTAATCGTTGGTAACCCTTGATTATTATTAATTGCTATTGGCATTTTACTACCGTCATTTCTATAGTAGTTCCTCCCTCCCCCTGGAGTCGACGTGTGTGTTTATGCCACTAGACCTGCCTTAGGGTGTTTCCGGGGTTCTCTTCTCCAGGGTCGGTATAATGTCATCGCCGAGGGTGGAGGTCGTATTTCTAGTGAGTTAGCTCATGACCGAAGTTATAGGTCGAAAGTTGTCTTCCTGCCTGGCTTGCCAGAGGCTGGGGTGTTTTTCTTGAAGCTGTCTCTTTGGCCGTCGTGGCCTGAAACCGAGGTGGCTAGCACCGACTTATCGACCGGTCTGGCTTAAGGCTGAAGTGACCTTATGGTGCCGCCTTTGCTAGCCGATCTGGCTTAAGGCCGAAGTGGCTTATGATGCCGCCTTTGTTAGCCGACCTGGCTTAAGGCCGAAGTGGTTGTTGTCTCAGGCGTTGACCACTTCCTTTTTGAAAAAGGTGAAGCAGAATTTTTTATCTTTTTTCTCGCTTTTTTCCTTCCCACGTGTCGTGATCCCCTTAATTTGCTGTCAGGTGTAGCCATCCCTCCGGGTCACTTTTCTCTTTCTGCAATATCTTTCTTGGGAACAGGCTATATTTACTGCAGAGGACCTTTTTGCCTCCTAGGCGTAATGATTACGATTCTTAGGATTATAAGAGATTTTCAATAACCCTCAATCCCCATACATTTAATACCTTTTCAGGGATTTCCTTCCTTATTACTCTTAGTTTCTACACATTCTTTTACTCTTGCGATCAGAGCTTTTACTTACTTTTGCATTTTCTCCTTTCTATTACTTGATAATAATAAGTATGTCTAACTCCGATCCTTCTTCTTCTGGTTTTTCTTCATCTTCCCCACCTCCTTGTAGGTCTTATCAGGCAGAGGTGTACCAAGTAGGTACACCTTTTGTGCAAACCTTGATCTCTCCTGGCTTAGCCTTTAGGGGCCAGGATTTTGAGGTCGCCCATATACGCAACTCTTTAACCATAGATTTCCTACTACCCTTCCTTAGGAAACACCATCTCCCCCCAGATTTTGAGTTTGTCTTACCTCGTCCTGGTAACCGAGCTTGCTCTCCCCATCAAGGATTTTGCCTCTACCCATTTGGTGAAGTAGTCTACAGCCACTACTAGGAATTTTACCCTTCCCGGTGCTTTAGGAAAAGGTCCAATGATGTCGATCCCCCATCGGGCAAAAGGCAAGGCACTTTGCACTGTGATCAAGTCCATCTGTGGTTGTCTGGTGATTGGCACTTCGAGCACTTCTGGACGAAGTCTTGCGCCTCGCGTACCAAGGTAGGCCAGTAGTAGCCCCATCTCATTATCTTTTTTGCTAGGCCCCTTGGTGGTAGCCACACAACCCCTCATGGACCTCTCGTAGTATATAATTGGCCTGGTTTAGCCCTACACACCTTTAAAAAGGTTGTGAGAAAGACCTTTTATAGAGCATTCCATCATTCAGGACGTACCTCTGGGCCTTCAACCGGAGTCTTCTGGCTTCCACTGAGTTGGGAGGCACCTGTCCTGAGGTGAGATATGTTATAATGGGGTAATCCAATTGTTGCCTTCTCCCTCTACCCCCGAGATGGTGACTTCGTTGATGCTCGGGTGGTGGAGTTCTTCGACTGTTACCCCCTGGTTTTTCCTATCCTTCTTAGAGGAAGCCAGTCTGCTGAGGGCGTCTGCTCAAGTATTTTCACCTCGGAGGACCTTGCCTATCTGAAAGTAGGCAAACTTCTTGAGCAGTCCCTTCACTATCTCTAAGTATTTATTTTAGCTGGGCTTCCTTCGTTTCATATGTGCCTTTTACCTGATTGACAACGAGCTGGGAGTCACTGAAGACGGAGATTGACTCCACTTTTATCCCTTGGGCTAGGCGAAGTCCTGCTATCAATGCTTCGTATTCTGCTACGTTGTTTGTTGTCTTGGAGGTGAATCGGAGTGCTTATGATACTTCTACCCCCTCCGAATTGGTGAGTAGGATTTCGGCTCTTTTTGGCGTCTTCCCTGGAGGCCCCGTCCACATACATGACAAAGGTATCTCGAGGTGCTTTGGGCTCAGTCTGGCCTCTAGGCTCTGGCTGAGGCTCTAGGGTTGATTTCGAGGTGTCTGGATTTATTTCCACTAAGAAATCCGCCAGAGCCTGGCCTTTTATGGATTTTAAGGTTAGAAGTCGATCTCGTGCTCTCAGAGTTCGACCGCCTACTTCATCAACCTTCTAGATGCCTCTGGCTTCAGGAGTATCTGCTTTAGAGGCACGTCAGTTAGCACGCAGATGGGATGTGCTTGGAAATAAGGAGGAGTCGTCGAGCTACGGTTATCAATCCAGCATCATTTTCTCTATAGGTATGTATCTTACCTTGGCTCTGTGCAAAGCTAGCTGACAAAGTACACTAGTTTCTGAGCTCCATTTTCTTCCAGGACGGCGCTGACCGCCCCTTCTGTGGCTGGGAGGTACAAATATAATGTATCTCCCGGCATTGGTATAGCCAGGGCGGGAAGTGT
>JBDJHY010000078.1:16538342-16552857 GCA_039654485.1 Withania somnifera
TTGCCTTTGCCCGATCTTGGACCGATGCCTGATTTTTATATTTGATGGTGTATGCCAGACCCATCGCATCTAAATACAGCTCGATATCTAGTGCCCACAACATGTAGCCTTTACCCGATATATCAAGGGCAACAAATTCAAATTTATTGATATTAGACATTATAATAAAATAAAAAGGTAACCTTATTTGCTCAAACCGGCAAAGCCTCGTGCTGATAACGTGTTACAAAATAAATACAATACGAAGCTAAATAAATTCTAAAAGTGGAAAGTTGCTATTTAAGAAAATTTGCTAAAATGGGAAATTCTCCCAATAATGGAGGAAAAATTAAGCCTAAAAATTCAGCCAACCATTTCTATTTATAGCCACTATGGTTGGTGATACATGACATTACAAGCCACTAGTTACCAACCATATTGCCACGTGGCTAAGATAAGATTTAGCCGCTAAACCTTATTTTTAGCTACATGGACATGATCATTAGCTTCCTAACAAATAACAGAAGTTTCATACATTAATGATATAATCATACTCGGGGATGATTTGGTTGGAGAACAAAGTTATTTTAGTATTCTAATGACAAGATTACAATTTGAGTTTAGAATTAGGAAGTGCATATTTGTATTTCGTAGATATTTGATTCACAGAATTAAAAATATGTGATATAATATAAAATATTTATTTGACTTAAAACTAAATAAATAGGGACAAACTTTTTATTCTAATTTTGACCTTTTTTAAAAAAATTATTATTATTGTATTTCTTGGAGGAAAGCTTTAAAGAAGAGCAAATGCATTAAAGAAGAGCAAATGCATTATTTATTAATTTAACCGGGGATTGTTATCTAACATATACTGTAAGAATAGTATCACATTTATAAATCAATCCAAAGTTATTTTTTCCTAAATATAAAATTGTACTATAGACAAAATAAAAGTATTCAGTACCTGTTAATTGGGGTATTATATTTCGTTACTTCACTAACCAAATGATTCCTTAATTAGGACACCATGATTGATCTATACCAACTAAAAGTTTAATTAATAAATATTTTATAGGCATAATAGTGGAATTATAGTTATGTTTCCATTTATGTTGCAAAAATAAAACAATGAACTGATGATAGTGCTGATAAATATGGCTTCTACACTGCTGAAACAGACTGAATAATTTACTGTGCTTCCGGTATACATTGAATTGACAACAACACAAGGAACAAATAGACATTGTTCAATTCTAGTGAAGATTTTAATCAGAAATATAAATGATGTGACCTAATATTATACCTTACAATTCATTTCTTCTCTTTGCAAAAAGGTGAATATAAACTGCAGATATTGATTATACGACTTGAGCTTTTACGTTTACAGATATTCATTGTCGTCTTACTAGCTTATTTATCAGATGTATTACGAGAGTTTTATTTGATAGGTTCAACCTACAGCGCCATGCCTCCTAGGCTGCTATTTTTTTCAACGACAAATAGTGCAAGCTAACTCTAATTCAATTCAGAATTTCGGATAATCAATATTGTCTCTGTCTCACTAATCACTTCTAACTGTCGATCGAAAAAAAGTTTTCTATCTTATTTTTTAGGCAGCGATATAAACTGCGTACACTCTATCTTTTCAAACTCCAACTTTATGAGAATATACTAATTATGTTATAATTATTATAATATTGTCGCTTCAAAATTTTGATGTTGATCGAATGTCAATAATTGACTATTCAATTAATTTAAAAATGACTAAACTCAATAATTCATATATAAAGGTAAAACAGAAAAATTAGATGACTCGCTATTCAAAAATATCATGTGTTGATATTACATATAACATATAGTCATTGTGCATCCAGTTAAGTCCTTTAGCATGAAAAAATTAGAATTCCAACTACCATTATTATGATCTTATAGTTACTATGCGGCGGAGATTTTGATTTATGATGTTTTCTTTCTTTTACGGTTATTGCATTTCACTCAAAAGTTTGAAGGGCCAACCCGATTCTCTTTCTAAGAGATCTCAAATGAGAAAATCTTGAGAGAGCCGTTGATTCCATTATATTTAATTAACTGTCCATTCTATCTTTTTTGTGTTCTTGATAGTTCATCTTTATTTTAGTGGAGTCTTTCATTGGCGTAGACGGATGGTGATCTGCAAAGGACTTCCCAAGAAAGTCGTCCAATACCGGAGTCTAACATTGAATGAAACTAGAATTACCCTTTGCAAAGGAATACCGGATGTTATGATGTATAATAAATATTAATACAATGTATTATGAACGACTTATGATATATTAACAATCATAATCCTACTAGGAAATGTAACATCCATACTTTATAAAGGTTGTTGCTTAGTACTTATTCTGTTTCATTTTACATTTTTTTTATGATGAATCGATGATGAGCTTCAACTTCTACGTTTTCTCTTCCTGGCTTGATTTTTTGGACTCCCAATTGATATAAAAGCTTATTATTATAACTATATATTAGATGAGAGCGGCAAAGATAAAAGATTATATATGTGATTGATATTCATAATATCTTTAATTTTGAAATTGTTTGTAGAAGATAATTTTGATATTTTTTGTTGATGATGTAATAAAGCTTTTGCTTTATTTTTATCTTAATAGATGTATATAAGTAATTATGTTGATCGTTGCATAAATAAAATAAATCAATCAAGTCATAATACGGTAAGATTTTTATTAAGTGTGACCACATATTAGCCTTTTGATTTTATTATTATATATAGTAAATTATATAATTATTTTTTAGTGATAATGTTTGGGAAAAGTTTTAAATGAGATTGGACTCTTATTTATATATATATATATATATATATATATCAATAAATTCTTAGAGATACTAGATATTGTGGTTGGGAATCTAGAATGCATACAGCACACTCTAATCAATAGCTTTTTTATACTTTATATTTTATTATATAATAGAAAGCTTGCTTTTCTAATATATATATAAAAGAAAAGGATCTATGTACAAGTTGGGACAAGGAATTTACCAAAATCATGTAAATAATATTCGTTTTCCTATGTTTTAAAAAATTACGTGTTGGTTGGAAGGAAGATACAAATATATATCATCGTCATCGGTTAAGTGCATGAGCTTTGAGATGTTCCCATGACTATATGCAATTAATCTACATCCATTAATACCAACAATAATTCATATTTTTTTAATTATAAGAATTATATTACTTGCATATATAGAGAGAGTTCAAACAATTTTATGTCTCAGTATGATTTTGCAAGCATTTTTTATTTTATGATATAATTAATTAATGATTTGTACTGTTTTAAGAAATTTTAAAATTAAAGGTGTGTGTTATACATTAGAGTGTCATTTGAAGCTTTCAGTTTTAAGCATATCATGCAAGATGATGTTCATGAAAGAGTTATCAAGAAATTACACATTGTTAGGATTTTTTTTTTTTGGAAGAAACTAAGATACATACATGTAAAAGATTGCCGAATAATTTCTTTTTATGCAATTTTTAAGAAAGAAGTACAGTACCAATTATTATGTTGCAAAGGAAGTACCATCAATAATCATGAATTAGAAATTCTTAATTAAGAGCTCGTTTAATTTGCAAACAAATTTATTCTGAAATTATAATCTTAAAAATAATTTATTTTATATTTTTAAATAGGATAAAATTACACTAAATTTGAGATGAGTATGTTATATGTCCATAAATTTTGCACCTAACATAGTACACAAAAGTTGTAATTCTAAAGAAGAGGCAGTACATTTCATGATTGCACCGCCGAATTTGAGTCACTCTATGTTAGATTGTTAGGAACTTCAATTAGTTGGATAGTTCCATTATCCAGCATTTGTGATAATCACTAATTTTCATTTAGTGCCTTACGTTGCTTGATCGACTAGAAGTACTTTTCACTGATTTTCTGCAATATATGAGCAACATAATGGACGTGTTTGATACCAAGAAAATATTTTTTAATAATTTAGTAAATTATTTATTTATTTTTAGTATTTAATAACAAATTAGAAAAAAGTTCAGTTTTATAAATATGTATACATGAGGAAGGGAAGATGGTCGAGACAATACATTTTGAATGTTATTTATGAATATATTTTTTCTAACTACTTTCATTGAAAATTATTCTCCGTATTTTTAACAAATTTAACTTTTTTAAAACAAAATTTTCGTCAATCAAGGATTGACTAAATACATAGAACATGCATTACCTAACTAGAAACGTGAAAGGCCAATAAGAGTTACTCCAATAGATCAAATTTAAAATTACTGCTTTCTCCCAAGAAGAATGAATAGACTCGTATGACAAACAAAAATATCATGTGGGGCAAGTTCAAAAATCTAAGATAATATTTTTAATGTATACATTAACTTTTAAATGTGAAAGAAAAATATCTTCTGAACTAAAAGATAAATGTTCTAACATTTCAGTTCTACAAGTCCAGACTTCATGAGTTTTTCCTCAAGCTCGAACAGCATAATTCAAACTCCCAATTCCAATATCATTTTCTAAAACTTTTGTATGCCAAATTATTCTACAGCTTTAAAGCTTCTTGTATTTTTATCTAAAAATAGGATCCTCTAAATAATATTTTCACATTAAAAGTACTAGTTAAAGTTACATTAGTTAATTTTTGTTAAATTCTTCGGTTGGGTTATGGGTCGAACTTTAAGAGGTTAAAATAATAGAAGAAATTGGATAACCATTTCCCACATTAAGTACCTTCTATTGTTAATTAATCTATATGTGAAAAATCAGCTTCTAGATAACCGTTTCTTCTCCTTAATAAAAAGAAGTAGAGAGTCAAGAAAATAATTCCTCGAGTGCTTTAACAATATTATAAACAAACAAGAAAGATTCTTAGTTTGTAGTATCAATACCTGTTTCCTGGTAATTTGAGGTAAACCTGAGGCAAATTCTTTTAATAGCAAGATTAACAAACTTCGCAGCGAAAACAGTACATAATTTGTTCTTGTTCCTTAATTTTTACAATTTTAAATACTAATTATAGTATTAGAGAATCAAAAAGTGACGATTTTGGGCAGTTCTTGGCATTGTTTCTAATTTAAGTTGTAGAAGACTCTGGAAAAGAGGAACCCGACAATGGAATGAATCCAAGAAGGAACAAAGATGTCCTAAAGAGTATTGAAATGTGGTAGTTTGGTCTATGGATGAGAAAAGTTTTCTAACGAGCCATATAGTACAATTATGTATATTAAACGAGGTAACGACATCATGTGGTCCTTGTCAATACCTTGATGACCAATGTATGCATTCGCAGAATAAAGGTGAAATGTTGTTATTTGAAGGGTTGTACTTCAGCTAGGATAATTTGCTCGTTGCAATAGTCGAAACGGCAAAAAGGAGGATTTCCTTTCCCAAGTGAGTCGCATGAATAACATTAATTTGCTCTTTTTAGTTAGATTAATTAATTTATCATATATACTGATTATCACAAACAAATTTATGATTTCAAATCTATAGTTTTTCAACTTAAATTATAAAGTTTCAAAATTTGTCAATTGTACATATTTAATAAATTTATCACCAAATATATACTTGTATTTGAATTAAAAACATCAAATTTTCTATCAAATTCAAACTTTCGTAGTAGCTCTGTTTTTATTGAAACATAAATTTTTAACATTATCAACATACTTTAATTCATTATAACAAAGTTTTACTAGTTTATTTTTCTATGTAAACAGCTTTTCCGCACTTGGATTAATTAGTTCGAATTCAAATTAATTCTATTACTAATCTCACAAAAATTTCCAAGCAAAAGGTTGTCAGCGAAGCTGGGCTCTCAACGCGTGGGCAGTGTGGGGCATATTAGTAGTTGAGAAGTGAAAAGTGAAAACAGCTCTGAACCATCCTTTTAGCTGCGCTGCGGCTGTTTGTCATTCAATAATGTTCATGGATGTGAAGAGCCAAAATAGATTATCAAATCATAAGCTATATATGTGCACATGGACCAATTAATGCTGAGCTAGAGTTCCATGGATAAACCAACTAATTAATAACTAGTACATATATGCTGTTTCTACAATCCTCTCCTTATGTGACATGTGCTTCTTTCTCATTGATTGTGTTATTCTTTCTAGCTAGCTTCTAGTACGAACTAACCAACCAGTTGATAAAAAGAAAGCGGCCCCACTAGCTAGTTTTGAGTACTCTTAACTCCAATATTAGTTGTCAACATCACTAAATTTGAAAATGTCAAATATATTATTATCATTTAAATACAAATAAAATTGATTAATTTAGCTTAGCTTTGTTATGAAGTGGAGTGCATATTTAGTTAAGAGAGAGAGCAGAATAAATTAATAAAATAATATTTTATACTAATGATTTCTTACTGCATAAATTGATTTTGACAACCTTTGCTTTTCAATTAGACTTTTCTTGATCCATCAAAATTAAAATAGTGGAGCGGACAAGTTAATAGGAAAGAAGTCCTGGAGAATAACTAGGAAGGAAAAGGTAATTAAGGTATTATTAATGTCATATTGGTCTCAACTCAAAATTAGTTCGGACCAACTGGAAATTGTATTGTAGAGTTTGCTAACAAGTTAGATAGATTGCCAAATATATTATGTGTCTCAGTTAGTAAAAAAAATTCTCATATAGTTCGGTCCTCAACCAGTCATATATGGCACATCAAATTGATTACACTACATTTTTTAAATGAATTTATATGACGTACTTTTTACTGAACATAATATTTTTCAAAAGATAGTTTTTATAATTTAAAACAAATTTTAGATATATGTCCAGACAGAGGTTATCTATAAGGAATTATAATATTTGGAAAACAGACTAAAAAAAGAGTATCATATGATCGGAGAAAAATAGGGTAGCATTCAACTCAATGATGCCATTGGCACTTGGCAGTAGAGTTGTGAAGGAATAGGCATAGAAAAAATTCAGAGTTCAATTTCCCCTCATTCACATGCCTCCTATTAATTACGGCGCAAATAGTCAATAGAGAAAACGAAAGGTTAATGAGTAAGAGGTTTGATTTACAAAAATAGAGCTAAATTATCAAAACAAAATCTTGCTTACACATATATCTAAGTGGTAGGCAGGATTATGTGAAAGCTACTCTATTACTTATTAATTTGATTCATAATCACTCTCTCCAATTTGAGTTACCACAATTCTGAGCATTGCTTAAGGGACCAGTAATTGTGTTTCTGAATATCATTCATTACATTCACTGTACTTGTGGACTAAATTTGCTGTGATTAAATTATTGGACGTTACTTTTTCGTTTGGAGATATATACATTCTTGGCCTATTTAAAAATAAGTGTCATTTTAGTAACAACAACAACAAAAAAATGTTTTAAGAAAGTGTAAAATTACTTCTTCTACAGTGTTCAATTCTCATGAAACATTTAATATAAATAATTAGGAAACCAAACCTTCAATTATCCAACTCTTTTAATTGGTGTGAAATGAACTAAATAATACTTCTTATATTAGTTGTACATATTACTAAAAGTAGTTATCCCAATTAATTGTCACTTTACAAAATCAAATGAGAGTTAATTAATTTTTTTCAGTTTTAACCTTATTATAATTCATTTTCAAAAGTATAAACAAGTTTATAAATTACTAAAACTATCAAGTTTTATTTATAACTTCTTATAGACGTGTAAAAAAAAAATCAACTAATATGAAACAAACGAATTACTTATTTTGCAACATAATGAGTAACCACCTCATGTTGTTAATTTCTAGTGAAAATTTTCTCTCCTTCCCCGACTGAAGATGTCGAATATCAACGATTGTTTTATTATTTCTTCTCTATTTTATTGTATGTACTTGTATTTAGATTAGGGGAGAACTTGTTGTTTATATCTTTATGATTTGATAATTTTTTTAATTTTATGATATTTTAACAAGAAATCTTCACTTTTTACACATAAAATATCTGAAAAAGATATTTTCTTAAATTCATTTTGTAAAAGAGCACGAGATCTAATTTCCTCGTCAAATTAGTTACTTCACTATTATCGTCCGTAAGCAAATCCAACATATATAATATCTTCTTTACGTTAGCTTTCAAATGTTTAAACGTACCATTCAAGTATTTACCAACATCGAAATTGTACTAAGAGTCTAAAATATAAATGAAATTAATCAGCCATATATCTTCTCCTTCATTTTCCTAAATTTTCATCACAAGGGACTGAACTGAATGCTACTAAGCCTTAGAAGAAGAAAACTATGGCCCGTTGTGAGTAGGGCTTTGAGGTAATTTAAAAACTAAAGCAGTAGGATTATAAGATGGTTATTTAAATTCCAAAAGGAATGGATTTGATGTTGCTGGCTGAAGTCGATTGGCACCTGTTATAAAGTGATTACGATTCCGATTAATTAGGGGTAGCTTTCAGGCAGAAAGGACTATCTATGAAATTTAATTTGTATTATGATGTTAATTCTTTTTCTTATACGATCAATATAGTTTAGTATAATGATGAATTTATTCTTATATTGGGTGATCAATAATTACTAATTTATCATTCAAATGTTTATATTTTAAATTAAAGCAGCTTGATTGTGTGTGTGTGCATATTTTATCACTGTTGCGCCCGTAGGCTGTAATTTTAGCCAATACACCAAGCACCATCTTTGATTCAGTGCTCAGATGGATAAAGCGCAACCATGAGAATTGTCGTGGAAAGGATGAAATCGCCGACTGTTAGTCCGTGAGTTTAGATTTGAGCAGATATCAAACACCCAATTTTAAAAGTCAGAAAAAGATGTCTAAATTAAAAGAGCTATCCGTCTTAATCTTAATGTCATTCATGTATTGCTTTTATTTATTATTGAGGAGATGGGTCGATCGAAAAAAAAAATATTTTTGTTAAAATCAAATCATAACTGAATAATTTTCGAACGTTAAGCCCTAAAAGGTTGATATTAATATGCATGGTATTAAATTAGTGCCAGGAATTGGGTAGTAAATGAGGACGAATCACGTAATTTTATATTAATCAATTTTAAAATATCAAGTGATGATTTGATGAAGGTGTTTTCTCTTAATATTGTTGACAAAGAATAAGAAATTTGGGTTCTAATAACTCCAAGCTCATGAGACGGGTAAAGATCCCAAACCAATTTTCTTGTATCTGCCAAGTGTCTAACTAAGTCCATATTAGGTAAATGAGTATCATCATTAATAATACAATTCTTAACATTGTATTAATTATCTTTCTTGGCATATTACAACCCTTCTAGAATTGGTTTATTAGTTTAATCGAGGTTACTTTGGATTTTAACGAGCCCACAATTCGTGGTTATTTGTTAATATTTCTTTAGTTTTATTTTACATGGCCTTTGTATTAAAATTCGTTATTTCAATTTATTTATGTTATTAATGAAGTTTAAAGAATTTTATTACTTTTACTATTAGTTAACTACATAAAGTAATAACAGTGAATTCTAGAGTTATCAAGTATCATTAATAAGATTATTTGTAGTAAAATACACGCCTAATTAAAGCTTTCTTAAGCAATGTGTCAAATCATTAAGGATCAAATAAAATAAAATAGAGTGAGTATATATTAGTCATTTAAATTAGGTATCTCAACAGACTACATTTAAATATTAGTTCATTTTATTAAGCCCATTAAGACTGCATTTCTTGTTATTAAGATTAAGATGTTACCTTTAGATTTGAACACTAAATGATTAAGTTTATTTGTTTTTCAACATCTGAACATGTACAACTTATTTATCGTTAACAAAATAAATATATAATTTAAATAATTAATTAATAAAATCTTAGAAAAATATTAGCTCAACAAAATCAAATCATTATCTGATTAAAAAAATAAAACACTTATATTTGCTAGTGATGATATGGAAATGGTAATGGTGAATAGTTATGATGATGGATATGGTTGGTGTTGTAGTCTGACTGTTATAATGGTAGCCATAGGTAGTAGTGGTGGTGACTGTGATGTGAAGTTGGTTGATATTAGTTGCTAAAGGTGTTCATCGTGACCGTGACTGAAAAGTGTGTGCATGGTGGTTGATGTATCAATGGTAGTTGGAGACAGTGTTGGTTATGATGGCGAAGATGATTCTTATTAGGAATTAGATTGAAGTCACAGTAAAGTCTAATAGTGGTGGCGAAGTATGGCGGCAACAATGACATGGATGGTGGTGGTGGCTAAAGAATGTACGGAGTTGATAATGTGTTAATGATAGTAGAGTTGGTTGGTAGCAAATATTGGCTGGTAGTGATTGATAGTGGCGATTGCGTTGGCATTGGTTATGGCGATGGATATAATTATAATAATAGAGGTGGTAGGTAAGGTAGCGGCTGACAGTAGTGTTTGGTAGCGATTTTGATTCTTAGTGCTGGTTGTAATCGTAAAGGTGATTGGTGATTGGCGATTGGTGGTGGTGGGTGGTGGTCGATCACTGTAATGATAGTTGACAATGCTGGTGATGACAAAAATGACTAGTAGTGGTAACTGATGATTGTGGATAAAGTGATGGTAAATATTAGCTCACACAAGAATACCTCTTAATGCTACTAAGACTTGATTTCAGATCTTAATGATTAAAACCTATTCAGATCTATTAAGAATTTAAATCTTAATAAGAACAACTAATGGCTTAAGGTTCGAATCATTTAGATTCAAACATTTATTAAATGCAAATAAATAATGCCTAAATAATTAAAAAGCTACATCAAATTTTTTCGATCAAAATATATGTGCAGTTTTCCGAATTTATATTTTAGTTACCTAATCTTTAGTAAGACTATTTTGATGTGACAAAAATACGTGCCATTTGTGTTATAAAACTTGGATGTCCATCAACCCCAACTATTTTTCAAAACAACAATAAACTTCAAATAACCCCTTTCTCAACTTTATTTATACCTACATCCTTTGAGAACATATTATATTACTAGTAGAATAAGTATCCATGGTATAGAACTTGGATAATCATGTAACAATATTTTCCACACTTTTATCATTCACATATTCCCATTCAAGATAATATTCAACTACGTGTACCTACCTGCAAGATTATACATAATATTTTAATAGTATTCTCTTTTTAATACTTGTTCACAATTACGGGCATGGGTCACTTTTGTAGATCATCACCAAGCAAAATGTAATCTTCAACCCTGAAAGAGACATCTTGACATACATATACCGTTGTTTCTTAATATGTCATATAATCTTAAGAAACTAGATACCCAAATTAAATGTCATCCCTCATTGAGATTGAAACATATATATAACTATTTTGATAATGATCAAAGCTTTTCAAAATTAAGTTCTAGTGCGTAAGAAAAAAAATTAAATTTTGTTCTCGCCTATAATGTGAGTCTTGCTTCTTAGTATATATTATATTAATAGATCTATCTATCTATCTATCTATATATATATATACATACATATAATTTTGCAATAAAAAATATGCGTTTTAAGTTGTACCAAATTTGTCCAAGGATGGATCGAGTACAACCAGGGTTCAAGTTACAACACCATATTGATATAAGGCTATCAGGATATATCACGTGCATTGATTAGATTCGAAGGTGGCCGAGGTAACGAAGGGAGCCCGAGACTATTGAAACATATGAGATAGCTAAGAGCGTCCAAACAACAACGTGCCCTAGACCAGATGATCAAGGATAACGACAACGTACAAGGAGACGACAAAAAAATGGTACATCAGAAGACACTGGTACCAAGGCAACACCCGACATTGCCATGTTTAACACATAGTACCATAGCTGGCGTCCACTAACATCTAGAGGATAGATGGAAAAGAAAATATTGTTACCTGATTGGTCGATGCTAGCCCTTAATTGTCCTATAAATAGGCACCCTCATCCCATTGTAAAGGATTATATTATTACCCCTTGCTCCTCAAGCAATAGTTGTCTCTCCAGCTTAGTTTATAAGCATTAGTCTTCTTTCTTATTCTTCTCGGCCTGCTCTCACTGTAAGGACCCGAGGTTGGAGGCTCAAGGCAACATATTAATAAGAACGTTCCATGGTGTCTTGCTTAAATTTACTCGTAATATCTGTTTATTTTTATTCACTTATTCATCTAAATTTTCTTCTTTCCTTTTAATCATTTTATTGCTAATTCGAAGCTAAAACCATAACGCATGCTCTTGATTCACATAAAAATTTAATTGTACCAAAACAACAATAAACAGTAAGGCGGACACCGCAGGGCTAGAGAAATTGTGTGTGTTTTAATTTCACATCGTTTTGCTTGTTTCTCTCGGTGTCCCTACAAAGTGGGAATACATGTTGTCTCTACTTGAGGATTGATGATGTAAAAGACACTGCCTTAGAGGAGGCTTCCATTCGTGTTCTTATTTTACAGGCAACAGGGTGAGAAATATAGAGCTCTGCCTCCAGTGACATCGAGAGGGATGATGGAGGAACTACCACAGGAAGAAAGTGGAGATTAGGAGATCAGAGAATCCAGTTTTGCATCTTTGGATGGGAAAACTCTCTAACCCGGAGGGAGTGCTACGGAAAAGTGGCACACCTGATATATAAGTGGTAGATGAGGGTATGAGTCAAAAAATTTAATGAGGTTAGCATATGCCTATGCTTTAAGGTTTTAAGTTATACCTTAGACCCTGTAGCCGAATGCATAGTCAAGCTGGGCTTTTTAATTTCCATGATGAGAGCTAGTAAGGTTATCACGTTTTCTCCTATGAAAGCTTTGCGAGAGAACATAAGGGTGATATACTCCTGACCTAAAAAAAGAACAAGACCATGATTTCGGAATGCACACTATCTAGAGACCTGAATATCTATGTTAAGACTCAGGACCGAAATCAACCAACAAAGGTTCACCCCAACCTCATTAAAAAATTTTAACGTAAAAGTATAGACTGATCATTCAATAGCGATTGAGCCTAGAAACATCTCAAAAATAGGTTAGAGAATCCCTAGTATGCAGTAAATAATTATCTATGAAGATTATCATTGCCAGATGTCAATTATTCGGAGTTTAATACTAAGGCTACACGCTAAAGTTATCTCGGAGATGTCCAAACTTAAACTTATAACATTGTGAAAAGTGAAAGGGATCCCTCCTTGATGTGTCGATGTCTAGATCGCAAGCCGACCTTACTATATGACTAAAGAGGCTTACGAAAATAAAAATCGGTCGGCATCCATTTTTTGCTTCATCTAAGGCCCAACGGCTTACCAGGATGATCAAAACCCCTGGAATGCCAGCAATCAATGCTATTCCTGGAGAGACGATAAATCCTCATACAAGTGAATAAGGGCCTCGAGACTGGCAGGGTATCATTTTGCATCAAAGTATGAGAAACTAATTATCATAATAAAAGCTTTGTAAAAGAAAATCGAGCAAGACGCTTGGAAGAAGAAAAATGAAACATCTAAAATATCCAATTCACAATCATGTTGATATCCTCACATTAGACCTAGAATCACTACAATGGATGAAACATAGGTATTGTACATATAAAAAAATAGAGAAATGCAACATATTACCACCGTACCAATATTTGAAGCCTTCCGAGAATTGTTATCTAAAGAAAATTTCCCAAAAAAAAAGATGTCCCCACTCATCAAGTCAGAAAGAGACTTGATAAGGGCATCTATGATATAAAATGCCTCTGTAGCCGATCGAAAGATATGGTAAATGTGGTCTATGTAACAACTGAAAGGGGAGGAGGATGGATGAACCTTCACCTATTATCATTGGCCTAGTCCAGAACACATAGTCATTAACTCACCATCGAAAAATAGTTGCCCTATATGCTGTGGATCTTTCGCCAAAAGGGAGTCCGAAAAAGTTGGTAAAAAGATCGCATATAATGTTCCAAGGCCATGGAGAGGCCCCCTAAGGAGACTTCTTAGGACTGAACTAGTTGAGCTAAGAAGGAGGAAATGGATATATCCAAAGCAAACTTATTAAGAAGCTTCCCTTCTTTCTCTGCATATATAGTGAAGGCAGAGAAGGGCAAATGTCACAAGTGCAACAACTTCACCCCAATTTGATGGTCAGATGTTGCTTAAAAGATCCGTATGATGAACCTTTCATTTCCCTAAGCTAAGATTGTCTCATAATCAGTGAATTGAAAGGATAAAATGATTTGTTAAATATTCCGTCTTGCTAGATAAAACCTTCTCAGGGTTAGTGACCCACTCAAAAGGCTCATAGGATCAGCCGAGAGTCGAGACATCTCAAAACTGTTAGCTAATCTCCTCTAGGTATATATATCCTAGGATCCCCCAAGTAGGACATGGGAGAAAAAATATGTTCGAAAAAGGCTTTGTAGTGCTTCTAGCCTTTAAAATACCAGGCGACCTAAATAAGAACATTAGAGGCACCCAACAACCTCCTTACACCCCTCGAACGTATAGCATATCTGGAAACCGAAGCGCGACTACACACTTTGGGGACGACCTCAATAAAGATCACTGTTCCGCTCAGATAACAGTAATAATA
>JBDJHY010000078.1:16559768-16580723 GCA_039654485.1 Withania somnifera
TTTTACATTTAAAATAGAATTTGGGATAATATCATAAATTTTAGGGTGACATAATATAATTTTGAAAAGTTAATTAACACCCCTAAATTAAAAAGAAAAGAATTTCAAAACTACGTCGTTTTAAGATTTTTTTCGATTACATAATAAGAAAATGATGTTGTATCTGCCTTTCTCATTTTAATTTATTTTTTATAATTTTTGTTTAATTTTTTTAAGCATATCAAAATGACGTCGTATTAATAGATAAAAAATAATGAAATAATTTCAAAACAGTGTTGTTCTGTTACAATCAAAACGATGTCATTTCGAGATTTTGAAATATTTTATTTTTTTCACACATTCACTACGACGTCGTTTTATGGAACCATTTTTCAGATTTATCAAAATTTTCTATTCAGTGACCAAATTTAAATTAGTGACTAGATAAATTTGGTTAGTAAATGGACGAATAGTTGTATTTAGTGACCAAGATAAATTCAGTCACTAAAATCCCTAACTAAATTGGTCAATTTGGCGAATTTTTTTACCTCCAAATCATTTTGTGACCAAATATACGAGTCGCTAACATATCATAAAATAATGACAAAATAAATTTGGTCACTAAATGGACGAATGGTTATATTTAGTGACCAAGCTAAATTGGGTCACCAAAATAACTGACCAAATTGCTGAATTTGGCAGAATTTTTTCCCTCCAAATCGTCTAGTGACCAAATATACGAGCCACTAACATATCATAAATCAGTGACTAAATATGTTTGGTCACTAAATGAATGAATAGTTGTATTTAGTGACCAAGGTAAATTCGCTCACTAAAATAAATGACCAATTGGTCAATTTGGCGGGATTCTTTTCCCTCCAAATCGTTTAGTGACCAATTTAGTGACTACTTAATGACGACTTTATTTTTTGTCACTAAATTTAGCATGTTGACAAAAAAATAGTGACCTCAATTATTTTTTTTGTCACCAAAGACACTCTTTAGTGACCAACATTAATGTGGTCACTAATTTTTTGATCACTAAAGGCCATTTTTCTTGTAGTGGTAGGGGATTGGTTCGTCCCAAGTCCTAAACCATTTATACTGGTACTGTTCCGGTCAGGGATGGACCGATACCGAACCCTTAATGGGCCGGTAATCCAGTTTGTCCCGTCCCATTTGACAGCCTTATTTGGAATAATGGGGTTATTGGGTACAAATGTAAATGAACTATATCACCGGAGAAGATGCCACCAATCAAGTTATTTTCCATGTCCAATTTTCTTGTTAAAATTCCAATCAGGTTTATTATTTTGTATATTAAATGTCATATCCTTTTTTCCTCCTTCTTCGTATGTTTACTTCTTTATATTTTAAAGGAGAAACTTTTTATTTATGGTTGGATATAGAATTAATGGGCGATGCTTGGTTACAATTTCGAATCCGGTATTATATGTTTGCTTTAGTTTTTGTTGTTTTTTGTGTTGAAATGGTTTTTCTTTATTCATGGGCAGTGAGTTTCGACGTATTGAGT
Organism: Withania somnifera; assembly: GCA_039654485.1. Classification (NCBI taxonomy): domain Eukaryota; kingdom Viridiplantae; phylum Streptophyta; class Magnoliopsida; order Solanales; family Solanaceae; genus Withania; species Withania somnifera. The sequence continues at coordinate 16,561,282 of JBDJHY010000078.1, forward strand.
GTATCTGTATTTATAGAAGCTTTCTTTTTCGTGCTTATTTTAATTATTGATTTAATTTATGCATGGAGAAAGGGAGTATTGGAATGGTCTTGGCTCCTGAATATTCAGAAAATAAAAAGAAAAACCAAAAAAAAAAAATTTAAAAAATTGAGACAATTATGAATTACAATGAAAATTCTAGCTCTACCACTATTTCTAACTGTCTAGAAACCTTGTTTTAATCACCTTTCATTTGTACGTATCTTTGCATTTCCGGATAGTACAATGACTTCACATATATACTGATTTTGATGCTTATATGTCAACAATTTGAGAATTTCTAAATTTCATCACGTAACAAATAAAAAAATTTGTAAACTAAATGTTGGCACAAGTTATTAAAATACATGTTTCTAGCTGACTCTGCTATGCTTATATAAAAGACAAAGCACCTGAAAGATGTTCGAACGTAGTGCATACTGAAAAATTAATGACGAGTAAAAACCGAACAATTTACTTTATTACATTGAAAAGGATACAAGTAACTGATATAACCAAACCTGAACTAGAGAGCCTTTGATAATCAGCTATCCCCAAAGGCAAAATTCCGTTTCTTTTCATTGTTACTGGGAAGATGGCAATACTAATTTATAATACAGGGGCAACAAATTATCTCACCTCATAAAAAAACAATATAGAGACAACATGGGGCAACAAATTATCTCACCTTATCAATAAAAAAACAATAGAGAGACAACATATTAACCAAACAATATGGGAGAGCTGCAAAATTTAGAGCCGGGACGACCCAATAGGATGATGCATGACAATGTAGTTGTAGGCTTCAAGAGTCATAAAATCATCCAAGACTGGTGCAGTGCATTGTCTTATGAATAACTTGCAAGCCACCTGGTACATTCCCTTCTTGAATTTCTCCGTTCCAACTTCTCTCTCAATCCTAGCCATTTCTTCCTCAACCACTCTTCCGAACAGTTCTGGGTTCACTTTCACTCCAAGTCCATCTCCATCCAATTCCGCGGCATATTTCAACCACTGCCAATTCTGGACTCTGCTAATCTCAGCTGCGGCAGCATCCTCCAAGAAGTTGTAAAGAGGGACGCAGCCAGTCCCTGTCAGCCAGGCTGCCAAGTACTGAATTCCCACTCGGGTGTTCAGCCTGAGGCCCTCCAAGGTACAGACCCCTCTGGGCTTCTGCAGCAGGTCTTCTTCATCTAGGACAGATGCATCTTGCCGTTTCATGGAATGGATTTGGTTAGGAGCATTGCCCATGATGTTATTGAAGACTTCCATACATGCTGGAATTAGGCCAGGGTGAGCAACCCATGTTCCATCATGCCCTGCCCTCACTTCTCTCAGCTTATCCTTCCTTACAAGTTCCAATGATGCCTCATTAGCTGCTGGATCATCTCTAATTGGAATATGAGCTGCCTGTTTTACGGATTCAACACACATATTATGCATCAATTTGATCACGTACGAATAAGCGTCCAAATTAACCTAATTCAAAATTTGAAAACTACACCAGATGTTTTTCTTTCTTCCAAATATTGTAAATATTATTAAAAAAAAAAATGATGTTTGGTTGGTAATCACAGAAGTATCAAAGGACAATACGATTCCACCCAACACATTAACCAGCTTAGGATGCAGCCAACACATTATCCAGCTTAGGATCATTAATGCATATCAACAAAACTAGAACCTTTATAGTATTCTAATGTGGAAATGATCATGTAAATACTTCCTAATATCCTCCTTGCGTGCTAATGTTTTTGTGTCCATATTTTTGGCATTTATGCATTTTAATTGAGTTCCTAGTCATAATAATACAAATATGCTCAGGTAAAATTATTTAAAAGAACAGAGTTTTTTTTCTAACAGAAATGAATTAATATAGATATACCATGCCTCCCATAGCATGGACGCCACGCTTATGACAAGTGTGGATGAGCAAGTCGGAGTAACTCCTCATAAAGTGTTGATTCATGCCAACTTGAACCCTATCGGGGAGCACACGATCCGGGTGAGCCTGAACAGTCTTGAGATAGCTGAACATGTAATCCCATCTACCGCAGTTGAGACCAACAGAATGGTCCCTCAGTTCATACAAGATTTCATTCATCTGAAACACTGCTGGAAGTGTTTCAATAAGGACAGTGGCCCTAATGCTTCCTTTCTCAATCGCAGCCCATTTCTCTGCCTTCTCAAACACATTGTTCCATATTCTAGCTTCCCTGTTCAAACAAAGCAAAACTACTATATTTTCTTGGAATATACTTCTCAAAACTATATAAATTTACTAACAAGAACACAACTAACCTAGAATGTTCCATTTTGGGAAGGTAGAAAAAGGGTCCAAATCCCTGTCCTTGAGTCTTGCGGAAGTTGACGTAGTTTTGGAGAAAATAGAGGCCGAAATCGACAAGGCAAGCAGTGGCAGGCTCACCATCAATGAATATGTGAGCTTCTGGCAAATGCCACCCTCTAGGGCGCACAAACAACTTAGCTGTCTGATCATTCAGTTTATACACTTTGTTTCTGGCTTGATCATGGAATGTTATTGTTCTATTTATCGCATCCCTCAAATTTATATGGCCTCTCATTAGATTCTCCCAGCTTGGTGACAGTGCATCTTCGAAGTCCGCCTGTGGAATCTTATATTAGTGAAATCTATGAACTGCATCAAACTATGATATGTGGGAACAAAATCAGAATGCTCAAATTCTGGATATGCTGCCACTCCAAATTGAGGTTGATTACTTACATAGAGTTCCAGTGCTACCATTATTGTTGCTCAAATTATTTCCTTCAATGTAATTCACATATCACACTGGCTTTTTTCAATTTCTTTTTTAATTATATAAAAGTGAGAGTTCTATTCAACTATTAACTGATAAACTATAAGTCATACATGACAAGATCGCACACATATGGTCTTGTGTTATATTGATCAAGCTTAATCCGTTCAGTAAGGTGACTATTGTATCAAAATTTACGTTTTTCTTAATTTGGTTACACGACTGTGTGGAATACCCAAGTTCTCCTTTATTTTTCTGCCCCCCGCCCCCCCCTTTTCCTTTTTTTTTTTCTTTTTCTTAAAGCTTGAGACTAAGATTTTGTAGATAACACTAGCTGTACTTTGAGTCGAGAGACATAGAGATTAACTAAATGAATTAGAATGGTACATGAAACACCGGATTTAACTTATATACACAATAAGGAATTAGTCTTAATTATCAGAATTTTATCTCACCATAGGATTGCAACGATCTCACTTGTGGGATTACACTAGATATATTATTGTACCAGAACTTTTGATTATCTTCATGCATAAGGATACTAAATTATCTAGTAAAAAAGATTTAACTCATTGTGGCAGGTATAGCTTGACTTACTTTTTAGTTTACTAATCCCTTCATGGATTAATACTTCTTATTACTCTTTAAGTAACTTGATTTAACTCAATGTTGTCATCCTATTCTCTGACATTGCAGTACTTCTTTCAAGACTTTTTTTTTTGACGTCCTTTTTGGATCATAGTGCTAATGTTTTTTACTTTGTGTTTCTAAAGCAAGACTTTTGAAATATGTGATATGAAAGAAAAATTCTAAAGTTAAATTGCTTCAAATTATAGAAATATGACATTTTATTTTTAGGACCTACTAAAAGGAAAAGTGTGTGACATAACTTGAGGGAGTGGTATAGAATAAAGAAGAGAAGGAATTTCTTAGGTTATTTCTAGGAAGGCTCTCTAATCAAATGATGCTGAAGAAGAAGAAAGAACAAGTACAGGAAAGTTGATAGAATGAAGAGAAAAAATCTTGGAAGGAAAGGCTAGAGAATTACCTAAGTTGGGCAGGGAGAGGTATAGGGACAAGCAGTCAAGGAAAAGAAAAAGGAAATTTTACTTAGCTCTTCCAAAAAGTGTTATAAAGCTATTGACACAGACATTTATAGGAAAATAAAAAAATAGGTAGTTTGCTAACATACTACCTTCATGTATTATGTTAGCGAAATGTGACAGGGCATTTGGCATACCATGAAAACTTTGGCACCAGAATTAAGGGCATCGATGACCATCTTCCTATCTAGTGGTCCAGTAATCTCCACCCTCCGATCAGACACTGCCTGCGGCACAGGGGCACACATCCACTCTCCTTCCCTAATGTATTTGGTTGTCGGATCAAAACCTGGCAAACCTCCACAATTGTACCTCATTTTGGCCTCTTTCCTGCACTCCATGGCATACTTAATGTGGTTCCTGAATTCCCTCTGCAGATCAGCTACAAATTGCAAAGCATCCCTAGTCAAAATCTTGGAAAATTCAGGATCATATCTTCCCCTAATGTCCACTCCCTCAGGCACATCATAACCTATAATCCTACTGCTCCTTTTTGGAGAAGAGTTATTAGGTAAAATGAATGTTTCATCAAAGCTAGCCATTGTACTTCTTTCTTGCTTTCTTTCTTTTTTTCCACTCTCAACAATCTAGTAAGCAGTTGGCTGCAATTTATAGAGGGGGAACAGGAGCTTTAGTTCACATTTGACAATACATTTTGGAGATATATTTTGAAATTTAATTTTCAAATATCTATTTGATTATGAAATTTAAGGGGCAGACCCAAGTGTGATTTGTGGTGTTTTATAATTATATCGAAAATATAAAAAAATATAATATTTAAAAAAGCACTCATAAAAATAATAAGATAATTAGTTGTAACGAAAATAATACCCATAACTCTCGAATTGTGAGTCTGCCACTGAAATTTAATTAGGTTAAATTTGATCTTTAAATTTTTTCAAGTATCAAAATTAAAATTATCTTGGATCAATAATTGAATTTTGAGACTCCTATTCACAAAACGTAGAACTTCTTTCAAATAAAATATATGTCCGAACAAAATTTAAAAAATTTAAATTTTCAAGTTTTTACTTTAAGATCATGAAATAGCTACAGATTTCATGATTTTATTTATTCATTTATTTGCTCACAAATGACAAATAATATGTGGATATATTTGCACTGGAGCCTCGATATGTGCTTATAATATGTGGATTTCATGATCTCCCCTTATTAGATATTTAGCAAAGCTTATCAACATGTGCTTGGTTCAAAAGGCCCTTATCTTCTTTTTCGTGTCCTCTTTATTTATTTTATTTTGAGGTATTTATGCACTTATCATCATAGCATATTATATGGAGTATAATTATGCATGCACTTATTATCACACCATATTATATGGATTATAAACACTCCTCATTAGGGTTTTAACTTTTCATGACTGGCTTCAGCAAAGTTTAACGTTGATTATGTCCCTAAGAAAACATAGAAAAGTACTACGTACAGCTCTGTTTTTAAAATAGTACAGTAGGTACATTTTTTTTTCCTCCTAGCAATGGGGATACTAGTCGAAACAAAGAGAAGTCGATGTTCCACTTCTCAACTTTCAAAGTCTTTTCCAAATCCAAGGAGCCAAATAGTAATTGGAAATATTTGATCCTTATTGATGACCAAGGACCACTTCTTCCAACAAAAAAACAACACATCCATGGTCCACCTGAGCCCTTAATGCTTACACCGTTCGCTTTTATTTATTCATAATAGGTTTTGGCAATACTTTTTATGAAATAATAAATAAAATATATATTTTATTATAATATTTATGTTAAATGATGTATTGTTTAATAGACTTAAAATAAAATTTAAAATGAATAATTAATAATAAGGATAAATAAACCAAAAAAGTTGTGTTAATATTCTAAAGTGAAATCCCACAAATAAAAGTATAACAGCAGAGCACCAATACCAACTATATATACTTAGTGAAATCACAAGTAGGGTTCGACAAGGTAAAGAGTTTCAATACCTCATCACTATTTTGTTGAGGTAGAGAAGCTCTTTTAGAAAGACTTTTGATTCAGTACAAAGGAAAAGAAAACAATGAAGAAAACATAACAACTAACAAAGGAGGCATGTAAAGTCTATAAGAAAGCAACATGAATAACAACAAAATACTGTAATAATAAACACAATAAACAACATGCAATGACTGTTATCAACAATAAGAATTACAATTATACGGTTAGTATAACAACAAATACCAACAAGCATATGCCCTTAAAAGTAAGACAACACTCCAAACTAACCTTTTACTACAATACATGTCTTCCATATTCAATAATTTAAAATTACATCATGTCACATCTAATCACCTTTATCTCTCTTAGTAACGCTAAATCAAGTAAAAATGGATAGAGGAGAGGCAGTAGTATGCTTTATTACATTTGTTATAAGCAATGCCTTTAAGTACCATAGGGAAGTTAAAAAAAAAAGATAGTAATAAATAAATAAAAAAGGAGGTTAATTGCTTGTGTGCAAACATCTTTTTTGTGCGGCGTACTGCATAATGATCACTACTTCGTAAAAATATCCTTAAACCGAAGGGTGCTGACAAATTACAGAGACATACATATGGATTCATTAAAATATAGCTCGGTAGATGCGCACAACTAATGAAGTCAAACACACTTCCTTCCCAATGGTTATGCAGCTCGTGGGTACGTAAAATTTTATCAATAATAAGTTTACATTAAAAAAAATGTATAGAATCTATCTTGGACCCACATAGGATTCGACCTCTGAATTCCCAATTCCATAGTATGAAAATAAATCTGCGGGACCACATATAGAACATGGTGAACAAAGAATGAGTACCCACAGTTATGGCCCATGAACGTAGGAAACCATGTTAGGCCAGCTGCAAAGAAGTTTCCTGTCCAGTGAATTCAAGGAAATAAAACATGTTATTAATCGGGACAGTGATGGAACCAGACAAGAAACGAAACCAGAGCCACAGACACAAGGACGCAAGAATGAAAGTGAAGGTTTTGAAAAATACGGCCGAACATAACATATTACTTACGTCATATAGCTCAATAAATAATAATGTTATATTCTGAAAAAATTATTATCTATAAAGAATGAATCTTATATACAAATATCGACTAAATAAGATATTATTCTAATATTTTATTAAATTATGTGACTTAAATATTTAATTTTTTTGTGTATCAAGGACAAATTAGAAGGAAGCGAGGGTGCTCACCAGAACTCACCCCTTTATATATAAGGTAGGAGTTCTTTTGTTGTTAGTGTATATGTATTGATTTTTAATTTCTTGAGTATAAGACTAGAGATTCATTTAGTGGTTAAAAAAATTTAAAATATTCACTTTAATGTTTTAAATTTAAGAAATCAAGTATTATTTTTTAATTTTTCAAATTCTTTTAGAAATAATCTTGAATTCGCCATTATACAATAAACATAAAGTGTAGTTTCCTCTGAAGAAAAAAATTTAATGTTAGTTGATTTTCTTAAAAGATATTTTTTTTGAAATTTCCAAACTTTTTTAATAATCTATTTACACACATTCCGGCGCCTTTATTCTTTTCAAAAGAAAAAAAACTTTTTTCTCTCTTTTCTTTTTGTTGCTATAAATAACTAATATAAGACCATTTTCCTGTATTTTTATATTTTCCTATATAAATTATTGGAAAACATATTTTTCTAGCATATGGTATATCTCAAAAATAATATATCAGTAGTAGTTGAAGTTGGAGTACATTATTGCATTATTCATTGATACTCACATGGTATATATTATGTACTAACAGGTATCATAATCATTTCTTTAAATAGGGATATCTTAGTCTTTATGATTTTCACGAGCTATATATCATATATTAGGAACTATCAAAATGCATGTTTCATTCATTAAACAAAAGTTAAGTCCTTATTGATATTGACCTGATATATATTACTATATAATATCAGGGTGTCATAAATGACATGTTTATTAAAAAAAAAAAAATTCATTCTTCTACGATATCCACAGGGATGACAATGGAATAGGGGGCAGGTGAAACGGATATAGACTCTAACGGGGCAGGCGAGACAATACTTAAATACAGCATAGCAGGAACGGGTAAGTCAAAGCCTAAATTTTTTAAACTTTAAATGGGATAGGGCAACCCAAATTTAAAAATGGACTAATTATATGAGATCAACAATATTTGGTCGATGAGAGTTACATCTCTAATGTCTAGTATATCAGCAAGACGAGTATCATATTATTGCAAAAAGTACTTGAAAACGTGGAAGAAATCTTGTCAGAAGATCACCTCATTCTTCACCTTATAAACATAACATTGTAAAGATAATGCCAATTTTTTTCAAGTGAATTCTTATGTGCAGATGAGCTGAATTAACTACGACACTTGCTTTTAAGTTTTAAAACATATAAGTTGCACTATTTAATTAACTGAAAAGTCAATTACACATTGATACTTATACTAACGACTTAATGTTTCCCTATTCTTATTTAAGGTTAAATTAGTAATGCCTTCCTGAAATGGGAAAGTAGTTTGCCTGACTTGCTAATCTTCCTTGCTCTGAATGCAGATTTGTTTGATGAAACATATTTACACATGAAAATTTGTAGCACATTTGCACAATTTTAAGAGACAAATTATATGCACAAACCCTAAGAAATTATCTTCTAATTTATCAACTTCAAATATATAAGTTAATTTTTTCCAGCTTTATTTCATCACTGTAATCAATTATATATAGAGAAATTTATTCAAACTGTGCATTATACAATCTATTATGAACCTTAACGCATGTTTTAGACGCTTAAAATTTGTTTTATGCCAAACAACTTCCATAGTTTAAATGGAGTGGAGCGAGGCAGGGTGAGGTGGGAGAATTTGTTTAAAAAGTGCTAAATAAGGCAAATTAGGGCGAATCAAAATATCAAGGCTTGCCCCGCCCTAATCTGTTCTATTTACATATCCACATGATATATATCGTACGTTAATAATGTATCATAAAGAACTGGTTAATCCCTTAAAAAAATCATCTGTGATTCTAACATAATATATAACATAGTCTCCCTTATTTTATACCATAGCAGAAGGTTACTCGTAGAGTATCATAGAAAACTAATTTATTTCTTAAAACAAAAAAATCCTTTATGATAGCAACCTGGCACATATCATAAATTTTCAAGGTATCTTAGAGGACTAATTTATTCTTAAAAAGAGTTTATTTTTTTACGATAACAATTCCATATAAATTATATATTGACAGGGTATCATAGATGGCTGATTTATTTTTCAATGAAAAAGAAACCCTTCAATACTATGTGATACTCACATGACATGTAAGTATATATGAGAATGACTGGGAATGACATATCTAAGATCATATTCACTATTACCACACACTAATAATAACAATATTTTCAACATTAATTAAAGGGGACTATAATAAATATAAAAAATTATTAGACTTCTAATTTTACTCCTATTACTTTGTCACATCACTCTCTTGTAATTTTTTATTTTTTCCTTCACCCTTTCTCTCTTTTTTTTTTTTTATTAAAAACATCTGTCAATTTTGAGTTACCATTTTTACACGTCTTACCATTGAATCTTCATTAGAAGATTGTGCGCTTTTGTATTTGGATTATTTGTATATATTTGGTATTAATAAAAAAATTTATCGTATTAACTCAATCGACAAATCGAGGTGATTATGGACATTTGTATTTGACTACATTATTTGTATTTTTATTTTTATTTTTTTGTATTTATATTTGTGTTTGACTACATCATTTGCATTTTTAATGTTTCATTTATTTTGTATTTGTCTTTGTAGTTAATTGTATGATACTTGTTTATCTACAAATACAAATGATAAATTTGATGTACAAGTACAAATAATACAAAGCAAATATAAATAATGTATATATTTTTCTGTATATAAATATAAATGACAAATTTGAACTTATTCACAACTAAACCAACCAAATACAAATGATAAATTTATATAAAATGTATCATTTATATAAAAAAAAATATAACATAAAAAAATGTAGATACAAAAAGGAACAAAATAAAAAAGAGAAATCGATATGAAAACATAAAATATAAAAAGCAAGAAATATGAAATAAGTTTCATATTTAGAAAAAAATCTCTCTATTAATTACAAATTTCATTATATTATGTGTCATCAATTATTCACATCCTTTTAAAACATAATTTTCATTCAAAATTAAACTCAATTTTTTCTTGCCACTTTTTGGCAAAGTGATGGGCAGAAGACATCTCTAGCTTTCATTTTATTTAATGTAATGGTAATCAGTGTGAAAGCAAAGAAAAAGGTGTCAAAAAAGATCCCTACACTAGCTGAGATCCTTTCGTGCGCACGATGTACCGAAAGGCATTAGCAACTTTCTGACGGTGGTGATCATGGATTAACTAATAAGATTAAATAGCTATTGTAAAAAAGCATTGATTGAATGTCTCTAGCTTTTAAAACTCGTTTTTACCTAAAATGAACTAAAATATAGCGCGATAGAAGCCCTAAACTTCAAAGGAGAATTTTTTTATTGGTCAAAAGGAATGAAATAGCGAAATGCATATTAAATATATTTATAATTGTGTTCAATTATCAGAAATAAAATTTTAAAAAAATTGGTTGAGAGATGGATTCAAATTAAAATTTTATTTTTTTCTTGTCTAAAATCTTGATATATATCTAAATTGTAGCCTTTTGGCAAAAGGTACGACATGACTAATGATTTGTATATGTATTTGTCTACTTATTTTACTCTTCAAATACATATTGATGATGAAAAGAAAATTCAAATTGATGATGCAAAAGAAAATTCAAACGTATTTCCTTTTTTAACATGTATACGATTTATTTTTTATCTTAAATATGCTAACATATAGAATCTCTATTTGAAAATGGCTTATCCTTATTTATTGCAAATCTCATTTACGGTGTCTTAATTAACCACTTCCTTATAAAAAAATTACTGACATGCTAAAATAACTCACCATTAATTACAATGTATATGTAATTGTCTAATGTTTTAACTGCTCAAATGCATATTAAAACAGGCAGTAAAACGAATAAGGCTGCTATGATGAGTAATTATGAAAGTGTTGCTATGAATTCATTTAGTTTAGGATCAAGCTTGCAATTTTTTGAAAATCCACCAAGTATATATCATATACTGATAGGGTCTTATAAAGGACGTTATTTTTTTATTTTTCACCTGATGTGTAGTACCAATTGGAGATTGACCAATCTGGATGCGCTGGGAACTTTCATTATTGGGGATACAACTCTCCCTATCAAAAGTGACTCTATATCTAAGGCTCAAATCCGAGACCTCTGATTAATGATGAAGGAATTTATAACATTTGGTGGTTATAAATGACATGTTCATTCCTTTAAAATAAAATAAAAAATATGTAAAAATAAATAAAGTGTGCTTACAACATAGCCAGTATATTGCCATAGAGTGGGGTTTGAGAAGGATAGAATATACATAATCCATGCCACTATCTCAGAGGTGAAGTAGAGAGGTTGTTTTCGATAGACCTTCGGCTCAAGGAAAAACACTCTAAAAAATATAATTAAAGAACCAAGAACAATTTAAAGTAAAGTAACAAAACAACATCAGATAAAAACAAATGCAAGGCTACCATAAACTAATATAAAAAACTATCTACCTAAAACAACCAACCTTACCAAAACTCTAGGCCTAAGACCCTACTCTGAACCAAAAAAGGCGAACCTACCAAATATCAACCACTAAATCCAACCTAATAATAGAAACTAACATTCTATCTTAATACCTATCCTCGACAGCTTTCTATCTAGGGTCATGTCCTCGGTAAGTTGTAACTATTGCATATCCTGCAATATTTCTTTGGTCTACCTCTACCTTGCTTAAATCCATCTATATCTAAGCTCTCACATCTCCGCACTGGGGCATCCACGCTTCTTCTGATTCCATGACTGAACCATCTCAACGTCATCCCATACAACATAGCTGGTCTAACCACTACTTTATAAAACTTACCTTTAAGTTTAGGGAATCCCTTCTTATCGCACAAAAACCTATATGCGAGCATATATTTCATTCATGTGGCACCAATACAATACGAGAAATCATCGTCAATCTCAACTTTACCCTGAATCACAGACCCAATATACTTGAAACTATCTCTCTTAAGGATGACTCGAGTACAAGCTACATTATCACGTCATCCTCCTAGTCCACCTCATTGAACTTGCACTCTAAATACTCCGTCTTAATCATACTCAAACTAAACCTCTTAGACTAAAGGGTTTACCTCCAAATATCCAACTTAACATTCACTCGTCTTCGGGTATCATCAATCAAAACTACATTATCCACAAATAACATATACCAAGGCACCTCGCCTTAAGTTTCCCGTGTCAAACCATCCATCACCATATCAAAACTAGAAAATAGTCTGAGTCTCTTCTACTGTTCATACATGATTCTTAACTCCATCATAGATATCCTTAATCAACCTAGTGTACGCCACCTGGATACCTCTAGTCTCTAGGCACCTCAAAAGAACCTCTTTAGGAACTTTATCATAAGATTTCTCTAGATCGATGAATATCATGTGTAAATATCACTTCCTTTTACTATACTACTTTACTAATCTCCTTACCAAACGAAATAGCTTCAGTAGTCAAGTGTCCTGGCATAATTTGAAACTGATTCTCAAATATAGTAACAATCTTTTGCAGCCTTAACACTGCTACCCTTTAAAAAACATTCATCTTGTGAATCAAAAACTTGATACCACTATAGTTGTTACATGTCTGAATGTCACCTTTGTTCTTATACAAAGGGATCATCGTACTCTATCTCCAAGCTTCAGGAATCTTTGCGTCCTAAAAATTACATTAGACTTGGTCAACCACACCATACCTGTCCCACTAGAGCACTTCCAAAACTCCATTAGAATCTAATCCAGACCAATCTCTCTACCCCTACGCATCCTATGAATAACATTATTTACCTCTTTACCCTTAACATAACTATAATAACCATAATCGCTCCACTTTCCTGAGTCCTCTAAGTCACCTAACACTACACCTTTATCCATCTTACATCATTCAAGAGCTTATGAAAATACGACTGCCACATCCTCTTAACGAGAACCTCCTCTACAAAAAATTTATCGTCCTCATCCTTGATGCACTTTACTTGATCCAAGTAATGACAACAACTACAGTTTTTATCCCTTCCTGAATCCTCTAATTCTATGTATAATCTTTCAAACGTTGTTGTTTTAGCTGTTGTAACTACTAATTTCTCATCCTTTCTCTCCCTCTTATACTCTTCCCTATTCATATACTTCTCCTCATTGGTCATAATCTCCACCAAATTTATGTAATCCCCCTTTTTGCTTCCACATTCCCTTGAACTTCTCCATTCCACTACCATTTCTCTCGATGCCTGCCATCATGACCTCTCACACCACCCAATACCTCTTTATTCGTGTCTCTGATGTAACTGGAAATCTCATCCCACATACTATCTGCATCCCCTTTTTTCCCCTAAGACCCCCTATCCATTAACCTCTCCCATATCTCCAAGGAAATCTCTATTTTCAAGGTACCCCATCTGATCCTAAGATGGGCATCTAGCACTCTCTTCTTCCTTTGTTGTTTAATCTCCAAAAACCATTACCAAAAACTTATGTTGAGTCAAAAGGTCTTACTAGGAAAAACATTACAAATCTTTAAAAAGACATTTATCCCCTTTCCTAAGGAGAAAAAAGTCAACTGAGTCTTGGCCACCAAAATACAAAAGGTAATTAAGTCCTTTTTCTTCCTTGAAAAGCTTGAGTTCACAACCATCAATCCAATGGCTCTAGCAAAATCCAAAAGTAAAGCTCCTCCTTCATGCTTCTCCCTGAAATCAAATCCTCCATGCACATTGATATATCCCCTTTGAGACGACCCAATATGCCCATTAAAATCTCCTCTTATGAAAAGCTTCTCAGTGTCAGGCGCACCTCTCACCACCTCATCCAACATCTCTGAAAATATCTTTTTCTCTTCCTCGTTCAATCCTTCTTGCAGAGTATAAACCATTAATAATAATCATAGTAACTTAGTCCATAAAATTCTATCGTTAACCCTCCAAACCTTCACTAACTGCTCCCTAAGCTCCTTATCTACTAAAATCCTCAACCTATTCCTACTGTGCAGTCCTCCTAAATACTACAACTTATACCCATCCACATCCTACGCCTTAATACCTACTAATTTGATCTCCTGAACACAAGGTATGTCAATCCTCATCTTCTTAAGAATCTCCACTAGTTCTATGAACTTACCTCATAAAGTTCCTATATTCCAAGACCCTACCCTAAACTAGAGGTTTCCTTAATCCACTAACCTCTTTTACCCCCACCCCCAACCTTGATCTCTCTCTCGAACCCGACCCTAATCCCAAATTTGAATTCGACCAACGATATGGCGTTATTTTTCTATTAAAATTCAAAGCCACTATAGTACTACTCGAACTAGTATACAAGACACTACAGTACAGAAAAAACCTAGCCGAAGTTGGAAAAAGCATATAATCATAGTAAATAGGAAATACATAATGATCAGCTTTACAAGAAATCAAACAAGATATACTTTGAAGTAATAGATACGATAACAATTGACCAAGTAATGCTTTAAAAATAAAATTTATGGTTATAAATCTCTGGAGTTCAAATGGAAGTAAAGAAAGCTAGATTTATTGTTGTGGATTCCGTCAATTTGATGATGAAATTGGTCGCCGAAATTTTTCTCCCAATTTTGTCTTCCACTTGTAAGAAAATTACCAAAAAAATAGACAAGAAAAAAGAAAGAAAAATAAAACTGTTTAATTTTAAGTCAATGAGGCAGTAGTACTCACCGATAATTTTTAAGAAAAACATTGATCGCCGGCGAGAACGACATAATGAATGTTGATAGTCGATAGGTCAAATTTTAGATACAAGTTTTATTTTTATTTACATTTTTATATTTCTTTAGGTTTAAATAGATAATAATAGTGACTTTAGTAGTTTTTTTCTTTATTATTGCTAATTATTTAATTTTTTTTTTTGTATTTTTATTAGTCCAAAAAAGAATTAGTTAATATTTTTATCTTTATATTTTATTTTGTCTTTGAAAATGAAAATTAAGAAATGAAGATAACTTAACCTACTATTTAACCAACTAAATTTTTAATTATTATTATTTCTTATTATTTAGTATTAATTACATATCACCATAAATTAATGAATTAGGTTGGAAATATTCTTATATTAAATTTTTAAGCAATTCACATGGGAATTGCCACAATCGATGAAACTTTGCCAATTTTAGCTCTACCACAATGGAATTGGGATGGGCTACAAAGAAAGAAAAGATATGAAAAGGAGAATTTTGAGAAACAACAAACTTGATCCTAAAATAAATGAATTTATAGCAATGCTTTGATGTCACAACCTAAAACTCGGGAAGTGATGACGTCTATAACTCGCCTGTAGACAAGCCTAATTCCTGTACAGAGTGAGTGGCGTGGGCCAGTACCTATAACCCAAAAGAGAAACAAGGAAGGTAAGGAGAGATAACTCAACAAACCAACAGAAACACACCTCCAAAACCTGGTGTCATGACCGATAAGCCACTATAAATGTATATAACCAGAATAGAATACAAGTTTGCATGACTCTCTCTCTCTATATATATAGATATATGTGTGTGTATATATATATATACAAAAGCTATCCCAAGTCATAAAAGGAACAACTCCAACACAGAAGAAGACCAGGAGTAGCAAGGACACTTGATGCTCACCGTATCTTCGGAGCACCACAACTCTATCTAGCTCGACCGTGACCCTGTTAATGACTCGTGCCCGGATCTACACTAAAAGGGTGTAAAAGTGTAGCA
Organism: Withania somnifera; assembly: GCA_039654485.1. Lineage (NCBI taxonomy): Eukaryota > Viridiplantae > Streptophyta > Magnoliopsida > Solanales > Solanaceae > Withania > Withania somnifera. The sequence continues at coordinate 16,577,127 of JBDJHY010000078.1, forward strand.
TGAGTACCAACAACAATGGGTACTCAGTAGACATAGGTCGACTGAATAACAATAAGTATAAACAAGGTAAAAAGTGTTCAATACCAAAGAAAGGGCAACAGGGAATTGGCATAATCAACCCACAGATAATCAAACAACATATCACTTACTAGATCCTCAGTGGAACCATAACCAGGTGAAACTACGAACAAACCATGCCAGGTAAATCTCAAAAGTACACTAACATCTAATATAACCCAAAAGTACTTCCCAAGGGGTGCTACAGGATACCCCAATACCCATACACAGCCTCCCTCGGCGACCAATGGCACTGTAGAACCATATATATATAAATTGAGTCCCACCAAGAAGTAATGGACATCCACAGAAGATCTCTATCTATATACTTACCCTTCTTACCTTGGTATACCCCTCTACCTAGGCTATGCAGCACCGCGAGCATCGACGTAGCAACCTAGGTCGGAGAGTCTGTGGAGAAAACCAATCCCACATACACTCATTCACAAATTCCAAGTAATGGCATAATCATCAGGCAGGAATACCAAATCCTAGCCCGAGCCCACAAATATGCATAGCAGGAGAAACAGGTCAAGTCCAGTTTCCCCTAGCCAACCCATATCCTCACTCTAGCAAGTATCACGCTACAACCGAAGAAATTAATAATCACAGTATCAAAAAAATGACAGCACATACACATAAAGATAAAGTAAGCAACCTACCTAGGATCAGCCTCTAGGCCACCAAACAACAAATCCGGGGGATGACTAGTAAGCCCTAATCACTAGTATAATCCCCTTCTCAACCTCATTACGGTCTAGAGTCGGCGTATAGATAATATACATCAAAGGTATTACTCCTCCCCCACCATACTACCGTCCATAGTCGGCGTAAAATACACAGGTGGGCTCACATAGTTCTAAGGTAGAGTACTAAGCGATAAGGCCAGTAAAACAACTATAGGCTAAAGTATAATAATAACGGGGCTCCATACTAGTATCCCAACCCCCAGCTAGTAATTTATTAATGTAAATGCTATATCAATACTCAGTCAATATACAATAAACCTAGCCTACCTTGCTGTCGAAGAACAATTTTGAAAGCGCGCCTGACGGGTCAAAATCTTTGGATAAATTTCAGATATGAGTGAAACTGTCAAAAACATGGTCAGCGAGTTAAGACGAGTAAAACAAAACCTATATTGCTATATCAATAGCAGGGCCAAAGTCTCGACTAAAAATTGGGTCTAAAATCCTAACAACTCAAAATCAAAAAATAATTATATCAACACAAAGAGCACGACATAGGGATTGTGTGATACAAATTAAGGCTCAATTCTATGAATGGAATTAAAGATATAATCCTTAAAATATTTATTCACTAGAGAAAACATTGAAACTATAGAAAAACAAGGGATTACCGACTAGAAACGAGTGTGGGACCAAGATACCGAGCTTTTACGGAGCAAAACCACCCAAACTACTCTCAAATACGTGATTGAAGGTTGCTGGTTTAAGAGAGAACCGAGGAACAACGTTCGCTGCTTTTTTTATCAGAAGAAAAGGAAACAATACTTAAAAATTTAACATATAGTTCTAGGATATGTACTTCATATTTAAATATACATAAAGTAAGGGAAGTGGGGCGGTGACACATTTTCTTAGGAGAGAATCTTTATTCCCCCAATTTTTAAATAATCGGGTATCATAAAAATTAATATAAAATATTTACAATACTTTAAATACATTAAAATTAATAGAAAAATACTTTTAATAAAACCTACCCCCTTAAAATAATAACTTCTCAACATAGTTTGGTATGCTAACTCAAAAAAAATATTAGTTAAATTACAACGATTTAATTCAAAGCTACCCATCGTGATCGAAAATCCCGCAATAGAATGGAGTCCAAATACAACATTCCGGACTCAACGAAATGACAAAAAGACGATACGAGGTCATATGAGTTGAGTAGAGCCTGAAGAACCCTTAAATTGAAAGAATTTAAGGTATACTAGGGACTCGATCAATTGATCCCAGCAAGTGATAAATGACTTGGAGCAACCTCCACTATTCTCTTAAGCATAAAGTAATCAGGAGACACGAAAAGTGACTCTGAGAGCCATTACATGGAGTCCAAGAAAAATAGCATTAGTGTACTTATATTCCCATGGCAAGCTCATGGTCACATAAGTCCACTTCTAGAGCTAGCTAAGAAGCTCACTAATAGAAACTTCCATATTTACATGTGTTCTAATCCTATCAACTTAAGCTCCATCAAGAATAGAGTCATTGATAAGTATTCTCGATCAATAGAATTAGTTGAGATTTGTTAGAAAAATATGGAGCAAGAACATATGTTATGATTACAGTGGAAAGGTTAATCTTTCTACCCAAAAAATTTGCACCAAGCTTCCTCTGAATTACTAGAAAATAAAGTAATACTTTCCATCAACTAAATGCCCTAATTTTGTGTCTTGACAATTTTGTATTTGATATTGTCACAAAGAATTTTTCTTATTCCTTTATCTCTGCAGAAACGTTCTTCTGCTTTTTTTATAAAGTAGAATTTTATTTTATTCTTTTGGATAAATTTTATAGGATAACAACTCCAAAATTCCAAACGTTCTGCTTTTATCTACTTTAACCGGATCGGGTCTCCCACTTCGCTCATGGTGTGATAAATCCATGACACACAAAATTTATATGTGCAAGTAGTTAGTGTGACCTGCGATCATCAGGAGATATATCTATTAAGATTTTTATAAATGTTTCATATAAGAACTCAATCACATATGGAAAGAATTCATTGTTAACATGATGTTTTTATTACTCGTAACACCCTAGACATCATCCACTATTTCAGTGGTTACTTATTCGATCCCTCATCTACTAAAGAGGTGAACTCAATTTCATGTAACTATATATTCACAATTACAGTTGTCTTTTATATGAAAATTGTAATGGCAAGTCTGTGAATACATGTTAAATTATCAAAATTTTAAATTATTTTCCTTTTCTACTCGAATATATCTATTCCAGATCAACTACTTTCTTAGACATGTACCGCATTGCTGAAACACTCATGGTTATTAGTGACATGCTAAAGTAGCAACACTGATTGAAACTTCAAGAAAAAGCCAAAGGTTAATGGGTATTTATAATGAAACGTTATTGTAACTTTTCAGGGTCTTGCACAATGAAGAAGCAGTGAATTATTCTTCTATTAACCCATCAATCGCTTAGCACGCGTGGTATCAAACACGTGCTATCATGTTCACACCTTATATTGGTGTATGCGTCCTATTCCTTTATTTATTCAACATCATACAGATCTTGGTCTAGATATTTTGTTTGTTCAATGGTCCTTAAGTTTATCTTCTTAGAGAAATTCATATAAGGTTTTAGAAACAAGTCATAATCATGGTGGTGATATTTATTTATTTGTGTTCCTAGAATAAAAGGTGATTGCTTATGTGAGAGAGTCAATCTCATGAGTTTTTTGACAAAATCTATTAATAAATTACATCATTACATGCATATGAACTATAAAAATATATTCAAAAGTCTTATATAGATGAGAATAACAATCAAGTCATTT
>JBDJHY010000078.1:16635083-16645247 GCA_039654485.1 Withania somnifera
TTCGATTTAGAGGCACAGTCCTTCGGGGCACAGACCCTGAGTATGGCACAAATAAGGCACAGTCCTCTGATATGGGTACTGATAGGGTACCTACCCTGCTCTCGAGTTTGAGGCGCAGTCCTCCGAGGCACGGACCCCGAGTATGGCAGATGTGGGGCATAGACCCCTGAATATGGCATTGATGAGGCACAGACCCCGAGATAGATACTGATGGGGTACTTACCCTGCTCTCGAGTTTGAGGCGCGGTCCTCCGCGGCACGAACCCCGATTATGGCATACATGGGGCATAGACCCGGAGTTTGGCACTGGTAGGGCTTAGACCCTGGACTTAAGTTGAGGCACGATCCTCCAGGGTGTGAAACCTAAGATTGGTACTAGTAAGGGCATAAGTCCCCGAAATTTGACACTGAGAGGGAGGCCCAGGGTATGATAGGACTTTATTAATATTTACTTTCCTGCACCCCGTATATTACTTTCGTATTGTTTGTGCTCACCGGGCTTAAGGAGGGGGAGTCACGGTGAGTCTTGTTTTGCTGTTTGTACTTGCCGGCAGGATGAAGCGTAGGTAGGTTTTGTGTGTTTACTTTCTGTTCCATACTTAAATGTATTTTACCGTTCGATCCTTTATTCGTAGCGTATATATATACATATATATATATATCCATATGGTAAGTTGGGTCTTGGCTTAGCTAAAGCACAGGTATGTTCCCTTACTTCGATTTTGGGTTTTTGGATAATGGTTACTGCTCATACGTGTCTACCATGTTTGAGTTCCCTATAGACATGTACTTACACTCTGTTGATGGTATTGCACTCCGGTATCGCACTCCGGTATCTTTATCTTTCTACATTATTTGTTAGTTTTACCGCTTTTCTACTATCTTTGACTTGTTTTACTTCCTCACCTTTTTACTAGTATTTTATTTTAGCACGGTCGGCCTATGATGCCTACTGGGTAACTTGTTTGGTACTCATGCTGCATTTCTGTACCGTTTTAGTGGTGCAGATACCGGTAGGAGTTATCGGAGATGCCGAAATCGTACGGAGTAGATACAGCTGGTTGCGGAGATTACGATGAGTTTCGCTGTCCGAGCCGACCGCGATTTTCTTGATTTCTAGTCTGCTTTATTTTGTATATAGCAGGCCCTGTGTAGTTTCACTTTTGTAGGAGTTTCTTTGTATATATTTTATCTTTTGGATACTCTGTGTAGTAGATCCATGTGCCACTGACACCAGGTTTTGGGATTTGGGTTGAATATGTATTTCTTCTGCTTCGGCTTTTAAATATATATGTTTATGCTTTTTCTTCGATGTTGGATGATTCGATAGCATATAGTCCATTGCGCATAGCTCCAGGCTGTAGGGTTAGGCTTGTCTACCGAAGGGTTGTAGACGTTATCATGACCCAAATTTTGGATCGTGACACCAATGAGTTTTGAATTTGTTGAAATTTTTAACAAATTGATGATTCTAGTTTGTTGGTGGTGTCATTTTGAAGTTATAGTTGAAATTTGAAGCTATGTGAAAAGGATTTGACTCATTTCTAATGAAGTTTCGTAGTTGAAGTTCATAAGAGACCAAGCACAATTTTTGTATACGTTTGTATAACAGCTTAAAATTGTGTATACACGCTTCTTATATACGCTTATACACGTTTATACAAGTTTATACATTTATGTATAGTAAGTGTATAATGTTGTATAAAGTTGTATGCCAAGTAAAATTAGGCTATGCAGGTGTAATTTTTTTGGCTATGTAAATGTAATTATTTTACTTAGATTGTATATTTTTATGGTTTTCCCCTGATTATATGGGGTCTAAATGTTGATCCAAAATACTCTGCCAACAATGTCCAGAAACAAGAGACCATCTGTTCCTACATTGTGAAGCTGCAAAAGGATTGTGGAGTAGAATTTTAAGATGGTTGAAAGGTAAGCATGTCACCATAACAAGCTGCGACCAATATATGTTACGGAGTTTTCATAATGCCAAAGGGAAACCATTCAGAGCACAAATATTCAAAATGGTGTACACTGAAGTGGTTCATGCCTTATGGATTTAGAGGAACCAGAGAATTTTTGAGAAACCCAGTAAAGACTGGGAAGCAATAGCCAGGAATATAGTCCTCCTCTGCAATATCAGAGCAAACAAACCAGGTCTCGAGTCAGCTACAGCAAATTGTTGTTCTAGAGTTTCCCACAAGTGACAGCTTACTGAGGTGCCATTAGTAATAATTATTTTTTTTTCTTTTTGTAATAGTTTTTGAGGTTGAATTAGAATGGCCTTAGGTGCATCTGTATACAGATAGAGTACTAATTGTGTCTAGTTAGAGTGGGATAAGTATTCTATTTTTGAGTAGCAAGGTGCCTGATCCTGTAGGTCTGTAAATGTGCTCAGTTTTGGTGATTAATGCAACACAAATTAGTTATCAAAAAGAAATACATAACAGTTCATTAGTCATAACTACCATGAATAGTGGTAGAGCCACATGTATGAAAGGGGATTCAATCCAAAAATTACACCGTACAATAGGGGAAAACAAATCTTTTATGTATATAACTAGGAATTCCCTTGAAACAAAAAGAAAACGATTTTAGTGTAGTGGCAAAACATGGTTCAAAGTTATTAGATGTTGCATTTTTTACATTATTTAGATTCCCCTTTAAGAGTTCCTCACATTGTCGCTGACCATGACAATAACACAGTTAAAGAGATGCTCAATACTCTCTTAACTTCCCAATAGGTTCAAAGATATTAGGCACAAGAACAGTAAGCTGCACTAGAAATTTGAAATGTCAAGCAGCTCTGACACCCAAGATAAATTTCAAATAGGCAGGCATATGAAGAAGAATTAATCTTCTCATTGTTTTACCTGTCTAAGTGAATTGCTAAAGTTGGAATTCGCATTATTGGCTCCTCAATTCTCACAAGCTTGTGCAAGTAGGATTCAGAACCATCTTTCTTATCTCTTATGATCATCCTTCCAGCAACTGCTAGATCACGATCAAACCATGTATGCCACAGCCCACCCCCATATGTTTGTACACCCACTTCCAAAAATCCACTTTTAATTACCTAGAACGATCCAAATCAATAAGAGTCATAAACCAAGATCACAAGCCACAAGCTCATAACTTGTAGAAGCTTCTAAATCTGATCTTTCCCCCACTCCTCAAAAAAAGAATCACAATTACCTTTGAAACAGGTTTTAGCTTCAGACAAGGACTATCTGTATGAGCACCAACTATGTGAAATCCATTTCCAGCAACATATCTATAAAAAGAAAGCCCATTATCATATAAGAATAAACAGACCAAATTCATGAGCCATTCTTTGTAACCAATAGAACAATAAACCTAAGTTAAGCAAAAGAACAAATTTTTTGGGGCATACTTTTTACCAATAGCAAAAGCAACAATAGTAGAGTAGTTCCTAGTGAAGAAATACTTGTGCCCAGCTTTCAAATCCCAGTCTTCTCTCTCAAATATTTGCACATACCCTGCACTTTTGAGTTTCTTCTTTGCTTCATCTACAGAACCCCACAAAATAGAATCCATTAAATAACAAAAATCATGATTGAGGTATAACATAGGAGTCGAGGTGCGTGGAAGCAAGCTGACTCAAGCAACATGATTATTTAAAAAAAAAAAAAAGGGTTGAAGATTGAGGGGAAAGTAGAGTACCGACTGCATGAAAAGCTGTAGGAGAAGCGTTCAAGAAATCAACCAGATCGGCTGCTACTGATGAACTCTCCATTTTTAGCCTCTTCAAAAACCCACTACTCAATCTAATCTATTTTGTTACGCAATCCTAGTTGCACTCAGAATTTATGTAATTTGGACTATTTATTTATTAATTAATTATTTTGTAATTGTCTCTCCTAATGCACCTACAACTCTATTTTCGTGTCGTCTTCTTCTTTTGGTTTATTGATTTATTTAATTATTACATTGGAGAATTATGCCTGTAATGGAGGAGGAAAAAGAAATACTAGATTTGAAAATTCCAAATATTAGATGCTCCACTATGAAAATTATATTCTTGAAAAATAAACCAAGTGCACATTTTCTTTTTCTAAAATCATATTTTGAAAACTTAATGTTATTAATTTCTAATTAATTGGTTTCCTCAGAGTCTTGAAATTTTTAAAATATCACTAATTTCTGTTTTATTTTTTAATTTTATATTTTCTGAAAATGATGCCAATTTCCTGATTACACTTTACTCAAGGTAATTGACTTGTATTCGCTTTGTTGTTTTCAATTCATGAAGCCGAAGATTTTAAGAATTGAATAAAATTGATGTGTTCTATTTAGGCTACAACACGAAATCAATGATCAGTTAATTACTCATTTGAATAATAGGACTTTCATGTTTGAGTTAGAACTTAGAAACAAATACTACCATATATACTAAAGTGAAATTGCAATTCTTTACGCTTCACAGGTGAGTTGAATATAATTTTTAATTATAGAAAGATCTTATGTCGGAGTCCCACGTCTCTTGTGGGAAGGGAATATAGATTTTTTATATGATTTTGTGAAATTTTCTCCTCATTGAACTAGCTATTAGATTGAGTTAAGTTCAAGTCTCTCTTCATTAACACTTCATGTTAGAAGAAAGATTGAGCGTGTTTACTAAATGTTTTTTTCTAAGTTTGTCAACAATGGTTAAATCACCTTTATATTGATTAATTTTCAAACTTACTGATGTTTGAACTCTCTTATTTCTGACAAATATAATAAAATTAGTTAATTTGGATTGTGTTCATAAACAAAGAGCGCAATATTTAGTGGGAAGAATATATATATATTCAACTTTCAGTTACAACTTTCATATAATATTATTTTTGAATGAACAGATCATACTTTAGAGTCATTTTGTTTCTATTTGCTTTTATCTTCGGTCACCAAGAATATATATTCATTTTGCTATCGTTAGTGCAATGTGATTCTTGCAAAGATTACGATGGAAGCGATACACTTTATTAAACATATGTGCCACTTTAGGTATTTCCAATTTTTAGGCATATATGCTCTTAGGAGTTGTTAGGCTAAGTTCAAACATTTTCTCACATACATGTGTTTTACTCTACGACGGCAAAAGATTTTTTTCTTCCTTATTTTTTTTTTTCTTTTTTTTCTCAGCTTAGTAAAGTGGAAAGATCCAATTATGAAACAAACTCATCATGGTATGAATATTTGCATACAAGAACTTAGCATCAGTGATCTAGCTTGTTGGGACAGTGCCTATTATTGCTTACACGTGCACGCAGGGACAGGGAATGCAATTACATCTCTATCAATCTTTTTAGCCCTTGGCCCAGGTTGTCCCTGACTTTTCCTATGCAGTTTCTTCATGATCCTTATGAATTCTTTCTCAGGTACAGATGAATCTTCAAAGAATGGCAGCATCATTCTCTTGTTTGGCTTTATGTACTTTCTGTGTCCTACATATGCTCTATGTCCCTGACCAACAATGTTCAAAGAAAGCAATCAGCATTGTACAATGTTAATAACAAGTTCATTATTGCTGTAAGTAGGTATGACTGACTTATACCTCGAGAGCTCGGCCCATGTTAGTTCCATGGGAATTGATGAAAACATAGCTGCTCAGAGACACAATGTAGTCGATGGCTGCCAACGTGGAAGACTTTTCCAAGTATGGAGTGAGCTCTCCGTTTCGCCCCAATGTATGCTTTGTCACTAAATTTGGGAACTCCCTTTGAAGAGGCTGCATAGCTTGTGTGCCTCCAAAGGGTTCTCCTCCAGCAACATATATACGGGTGCTGTTTGGCGCTCCTAAACCCTTCAGAAATCTGCGATATAATACCCATTTCAGAATGATATTAGTTCCTTTTGGGTCCATAAATTAAACAAGACAATACATGTTCAAGGATTTAATAATTTTACCTAGCCATTTCTGATGCATTTAAGGGACACATTCCAGCAAGGCGCCGTTGTGCATGAGTCGTGTTCAACTTGCCAGTGAGGTATTCAGGGTGAGAGTCCCTTTCTCTACTTATAATACTGTCATATTGGCTGCCTAAACCGGTAAGACATCTGGTTCTGATCCACACATCCTTCTCTAACCTGAGATGGATGGCAACATAAGGACCCTCGATCCACATTCTTCTAGCTATCTGATAGCCTAGCTCCCTAATTGGAGTTGCAAATCTTAGAGCATGGAATGCAACCTGTTCAAGTTACAACAAGAAACAGTGATTTTACTTCACAACTTCCTACCAAACAATTAGCTTAGTTACTTAAAAAACAAGCTGCAGTTTCTTTGCATTACCTTGCACTTGAGCTTCTGGAAGTCTGGTGGAAGATTCTTGGAGAGCTTAGAATCTAACCCTTTCAATATAAGCAGACCTTCTTGGTTTAGCTATACCAAAAAAAGAAAATGTAACCCAAAGTTATGAAAATTGAATGATGCTGGAAATTCATCCATTTTAACCAATTTTCAAGGCAGTTAAACTCATCTAGTACAGCAATTAGAACAGTTCAATTTTCCTACTTGCTTGAGAAATCTAGCTTTAATCCATAGTGGTGACACATGAAAAGGAAGTTCACGGTTGATGGTCTGCTTAGTAACAAAATGTGTCGATGGCAAAGATGCCACGACTCGAACATCAGCTTTCAAAGTCTTCTTGAAATGCTCAACATCAAAAATATCCGAAAATTCACTGCACAGAACCAAAGTTAACACTGCTAAATCGATAAAATAACAATCTTGAATCCAAATTGTGAATAACCCAAGTAATAAAAATGCACCTATCATCTCCCCAAATGTGATTTACTTGCAAAACAGGAACAACAAGAGCAGCTTCAAGAATTCTTGCTATGACAACTGCATCAACAATCTGATTCCTTTGTTGGTTCAATCCTCCAGAAGCCACAACAACCAAAAACTTCCTCTTCTCTCTTGAAATCTTTGCAGAAGCTTTTCGGTACTTGAGACTGAAATCCAAACAGGGCATGTACCCTTGATTATCTGGTTGCTTCCAGAACTCTTTCTCCTCCTCAGAAAAGTTTCCAACTACCCCATGAGCTGGTAGCGGCACCATTGCTCCAGTAGACAGAGTAAATTGTTCATTATCTTGAACAGAGCCCGATCCTGATGATGCCGAAGCCAAAACAGAGGCCATGAACAGACGAGAAGAAGAAGAAGAAGAATTCTCGGGGCACGAGAGTGAGTTTTGGAAAAGGGTTGTGAATGTGATCAACAAAACTCCAAAGAAAGCGAGGGTAATGAGCAAAGATATGAAACAGAAAGAGAGAAACGGAGATGTTTGGGTGATTCTTGAGTTCTTTCTGGGTGAGTAATGGAGAGAACTGAATGGAGGTAGTGAAAGTAAATGAGTGAAAAATGATGGGTTCATAGAGATGAATGATGAGCTCTTGGAATTTCTTGTTCTCGCCATTGAAGATTGGTTTTCTAGAGAGAAAACAACAGATAATTTGCTGTGGGAGTAATCAGAGAAGTGATGAAGAAGGAGATTTTGGTTAAAGATATTATTTTCAGTTAAGTTGGTTACGACTTATAAGATTCTTTTTTTTTTTTTCCTTTCCCGCCAGAACTTAAATAATATACGAGTATATTTGCTTCTACTTATTGAACAAGTTAGGGTGTGAGAGAATGAATGACTATAACAAGGGTCTGCGCAGAGCCAGTATTTGTATCCATGGGGAATCGAAATATAAAGAAATATATATACATAATATCAAGAGAATTTAAGAAGAAAAAAAAAATAGGCCAATCTACAGGGGTATTTTCTGGCGAACATTGGCAGAGCCATTTATAAGTTTCTTTGAATGATTGAGGTCTGGCTTCATAAAAAGTTTCTTTGAATGATTGAGGTCTGGCTTCATCCCTTGAGATGGATGGTCATATGCACATTCTTCGCCGAAAAATTATATTATGTGTAGAGATCAAATGCCAGCTATTACGAGTGTAAATTAAAGTTGTTTAGCCAAAGGAGAAAGAAAATTTGCACACCCGGGCTCCACCACTGCTGGCGAAGGGATGTCAATAGTCAACTGGTTTCCAATAATATTTGGCAACATGACTATTGGTGAAATCCTGGTGTGGTTTTTCAGTTCGTGCACAACAATCTTAAAATGTCTGATTTGGAAGACTTGCTTTTTTCAATTCATCAATCTGGACTCTGTTATTGATCCCTGCATAAACTATTCTTTCAGTCTCCAAGATGGAACAATTTTGCAAGTTTTATGTGCTGTGTATGAGATTTGATTGAATCATCTGCTTCTAATGCAACATCTGGCTGAACTAGTAGCATTATTAGGTCATTTTCTTCTCTAGGAACATAAACTTTTTTCGATGAATACTCAATTTGTACTTGCAAGATTGGATCACTAAAGCAGCTTAAAAATCACGATATCAAAACCACTTCGACTAGACCAAAACCAGAAAGTGCCTTGTATTTCATCTCATAACACAGATTATTCAAATAGGGGTTTGGACTTAAAACCTCTTGAAACGTTGCTTCAGAATGTAAACAGACTGTTTTCTTCTAACAAGGAGAAGGTAAGACAGATGCTTTTGTGGAGCAACCAGCAAATGATCAACAAATCTGCAGCAGACAGATAGACTAACGTTCTTGGCTTATGAAAATAACATTTCCAGAACCCAGAAGCCGTTTCTATTACCTTCCCACACACTCAAAATGGTGGCTCCTACATGCACACTCCTGGCTTGTGGCAATCCGACTGCTCTGGATAGCCATGTCAAAAGTAAAATAAATTCGCCAACACTTAGTGATGTTCATAAGGGGTTGACACCAGCTAGTGCCATTTAAGAGACAGAAATATAACTGGTTAACCAAAATTCAGAGTTTATTTTTCAATCCCCAAAACAAAAAAATTGGCATCCTTCCATTAGGAGAGAGATTTCTTGACTTCAGCTGTGACTGCCTGAGGTGGTTTCTCAGCAGGAAGATTCACTACATTACCCTTCTTGGCATAATAGTCAATGACCTGTACATTAATCCAATACAGCTTAAGCATGAAGGAGGCAAACTAACACAGAGCGCAAACAGACTACAAAAATGATTATTGGGTTTACGCGTTTGAACCAAATCAACATAAACATTAGGGGCAAATGACAGCTATACCCTGTATATAATGTCTGTCCTAAAATGAAAAGGCTATCCTCAATGGCAAACTGAAAAATCTCTTTTTCTCGAGGATGGTAACATTGTAAACTGAAAATCTCACTTCTTTTTTTTTTTTTTTTTTTTTTTGAAAAACCCTTTTTTTTCTCAGGAAACTTACATAAGAAAGATGGAAAGTAAACTGAAAATCTCTTTTCAACACTTAGAATGTCAAATTGGCAAAATGTTGCCAAACATCTTATAGTTCTTAGTTTTGAAATAGTTCCCCCAAAAGGATCCTAGTTCACTAAGAACTTCAACATTAAATAGAGATAAAATCTCCAAAGAAACTAGATACACAGATGGTTTCTCCCCACCCCCTCCCCAAAAAAGAAATTAGAGATAAACAGCTGTTTACCGGCTCAGTTTGCCTGTGAAAGGCTTCCAGCCTTGACTTGAGAACAGCAGCAGTATCATCTTTACGTTGTATCAAAGGCTCTCCAGTGACCTTCATGTAGACAAATAAAAATGAATTAGATTCAGATGTCAGATAACTATCCTTAATAGAGAATGTTCCCTTCATTTTTTAGTTGACAAAGTTCTTAATAAGAAAGTTGCAAAGCTAAGTTTGTCTGACAGAATCTAAGTTGCATAGCAGACAAAAGAGATATAAAATTGTAAAATAATCAATTGTTTAGTGTATGTAGACACACTACAATGAACTACCTTCAGTTAAAAGGACTTCTTTTTTTTATTTTTGATAAGTTACAGGGGAAGAGACAGTATAATCACAACAATAAATAAATTAATTAATAAACTTTGATTCTATTATCTTACATCATCTATCCCAGGTACTTTAGGAGGAGCAAATTTTGTATGGTATGACCGACCACTAGCCGGGTGGATCCAACGTCCAGTAATTCTTTCTTCCAAGATGGCATCATCAATTGCAAAATTAAGGACCTTATCAACTTTAGTCCCTCGATTTTGAAGCATCACATCAAGCTGCAACAAGTAGAGAAAGACGTCAAAATCCTACTACAGGGAT
>JBDJHY010000078.1:16680332-16702525 GCA_039654485.1 Withania somnifera
TCCACAAATTCGCATAACTTGCAAACGAAACCTCCAAAACACAAACTTAAGGTCAATCTTGACTTTGTTTGGCATTCTAGAGCTAATGGAACTGTCGAAATTAAATTCCAAGGTCGTCTTGAAGGAAAGTTGACTTTGGTCAACGAATACTTAACTTTAGGCTCTAAACTAGGAAATTTGAGATATCTCTCAACCGAGTCGCCAGGGATCCGAACTATCGGCCCCAGCAAGTCATAAATGACTTGGGGTAACTGCTGAAATGCTCTAAGATGCAAGACGTCGTGTATTTATCATAAATGACCATGAGGGTCATTACATTGTCATTACCTTCATGGTAGTGTAGAGCTTGGTCTTTATGATAATCTTAATATGAATTTGGTTATTGGCATGCTTCGTGAAGTGAGTAGTAATAGCATTTATTCGTTATCGTATGATTATTGCTTAGTGTTATTACTTAATCTTGTGAGCTTGAATGCTATTTATATGCCAACTTATGCAAGGACTACCTGTATATTTGACCACGGGGATCAGTTTGAATCATTGTGTCATTACATGGGTTTGACGTGTATTTGCAAGTTTTGGGTTGAGCAAGTATGTCAAGCTTGTCTTATTTGGGTGCCATTTTTAATAATCTTGATATCTTGGTTAACAATTGAGTGTGTTTTACACATTTTACACCTTAGTCCTTTGACTTTTTGGTTACCCATTGTGTTGGATTTCTGTGGATATGACATTGTTCATGGTAACCCTTACTCTAACCCCCATACATGAGGAAATTTGTGGTTTGTTTTGTGCTTTATCTTGTAGGTGTTCAATTGGATTCGAGGACGAATCCTTTTCAAAAAAGGGAAAGATGATACGAGTACAGAAAGCAACAATCATATACTTCGAGGTCTAACTGAGGGAATCCAAGCTGTGGACATCATGAAAGCACCAAATAGGACTCAAAGATACATAATCGGGGGAAAAGGAAGGCAATCTCAAGTTTGTGAGGTAGCTTGGAAGATGATTGAAGACTTGAGGGCCAAATTGAAGGAACCCCAAGACAACTCTAAAACTTGGAGGGCTATTTTAACATATTGAGTCACTTTTGAGATCGATTGTAATTAGTGAAACTTAGACTAGTATAAATACGTAGTCTTTCATTATTTTATGCAATCAACATGTTATTCAAGATTGAATATTAACTGAAAGCGTAGAGTTTGTTAGGTTATTGTAGGTAGTGGGTGGATTCCCAAACTAGGTTAGTTTAGCGTAATCTTATAGAAAAGCGATTTAGGATGAATTATCGTAATTGCTCGTTGTGGCTTCTTTATTTCAATTGATCACCGAGTTACCTGTTTGTGGATTCAGATTGGTTTCTCGTTTAAATTGAATTGGGTTTTGCTTTAAATCTATAGGTTCAATTGGGAGGTGAGAGTATCGAGTCCCTTGTTGCCCATAAACCGTAGATTATCGTGACTCTCTTCCTCGTGTTCGTTTGTGACCCCGTAACTGGGATCACATCGCTGAGTGAGTAGTGAATAAAAATTTATAGTCACTTAACTAGCTAGATAAAAGATAAGAGAAAATTATAAATAGTTTAGGGACATCAAATGATAGTAGGTTCATAGTATTTTTTGTTAAATTAAAAAAAAGATAAACTAAGAGAAATCAATATTAATGGGATTTGAATCCTTTCTTAAAACTCTGATAAGGAAAGAATTTTACTGATTAAATTAGCACTAAATCTAGTAATTTGCATTTAGAATTTAAGACTATATTATAAGAAAGGTTGTTTAAATTAGATTGACTTATTTTTCATATTAGATTGGTGCTTGCACGAGCCTGCCATCATGTTTTTTCTTTATATTTTTAGTTGGAATCCTCTTGATTGATTGAGAAGGTAGAAGACGATTGAACGAACTCGCACAAAAAGAGTAAAATGGTTTAGGTGCTTTTACTTTAACTGGGAACATTCATTTCTAATTAGTAAGGACAAAGAAGCAAAGTATAGTGGTTTAATGATGTCCTTTAAAAAGTAATGTTGTGTAGTCACGTGCCTTCCATCACCCCTTTAATCTTTTCTCCGAGAGGCTACTGCAAATATCACTGTAAGAGAGGCCAAACCGATAAGAAAGATATTTTTGCTCTTCCTTTCAGTTTTTTTCAGCAAACAAAATCCTCTTCCCCCTTCATCTCCACACTCCACCCCCCCCCTCCCCCCCAAAACCCTTAGCATTTGCTGAGCAATAAGCTCTCGAATTCCTTCATATATTTCTATATTACCTATAAACTGCCATTCGTATACCTTCAATAGTAGTTAGTGGCGAAGTGAGTATTCATCCACATGGCCTCCTCTTTCAGCGCTATTTCACTCTGTCCCTACAAACTATGCCATCACCTAAACCCTAGAAAACGTTATATTTCTTGCTATACTCCCTCCTCTTCCTCTTCTTCTACAGGTATGTGACATTCTTACTTTGCTTTCCTTTTTTGTTTTTTTCCTTGGTATTCGGGCCAACTTTCATTGCACTAGACTAATTCCACAGAGATACCTGTCACCTCAATGCGAGAAACAACTATTACATAACTCTATCCACCAAAGCTTGGGCAGATGGGGAGAAATTTCCTATTATTTCGCCTCTGCTCAGATTTGAACTTTAGACGTCAGATTTCTCAATCTAGTTCTGCCAAATAATAGCCATGCAGTGAGAAGTTTGTTTGTAGGATTAGAAAGAAATCTGTTCTCACTTTGGTGGAATACAGAGTCAATAAAGACATAGGAAACCTATTGTTTCCCAAGTAAATAAAACTAGAAAGGAAATGAAGTAATCACAATTTAAATGCTTAATTACTTTCAGTGGATAAATTGCTGCCTCATAAATAATAAACATTATTAAATTGGTCCTAATTATCAGTGACAGTTCTTATCATTTGAGATTGGCTTATTCTATGTATTTTGTTATCCTTGATTTTCATCAAATGTGCTGAGTCTTTTACAGCTATAGTTGTATTTGTTTGTTAGTCAATTGAAGAATCCTGATTATGAGAACATTTACAAACATGTATTGCAACTTTTCTTGCATTACCTATGAGTAAATTGTATGCTTGCGTGTGTGTAACAGTCACATGTAGAGACACTATGATCAGTGTTAACTTAAATTGATTTAGCTCGGAGATGTAAACTGGTTTAGCTTGAAGCTTCTGTTAAGCAGATTTCGTTAGAAGTTGTTTGTTCTATTTATGGCTGATAGTTAGTATCATTTCAGCTGTCCGTGGATCAAAAGGTCCTCATAGAAAACCTGCAAAAATGGAGGGTGCTGGAAGAAGCATCGACGATTCTGTCCAACGAAGGATGGAACAATTCTATGAAGGGCTTGAGGGCCCCCCTTTACGCATTCTTCCTATTGGTGGCCTGGGAGAAATTGGGATGAATTGCATGCTTGTTGGAAATTATGATCGTTATATTCTTATTGATGCTGGAATAATGTTCCCAGGGTAGGTGTTACAAAGTAGTCATTAATGCAACTTCTTAACAATCTTTTAAGATATTGCCGTGTTGAAAGTTTTGCAAATCTCCCTTTAATGAATCTTCTTTGATTACTCTTTCTGTTAATTTCCTACTCAAAGCTCTTCTAAACTTTTATGTATCAAGTTAAAAGTTCCTAAGGGGAATGGCAAGCTGTTCAAAGAATTTATTTCCTTAGATGGTACTAGCTGTGTTCAGCTTTGAATTTAGTTACATTGTCCGTATTTCTTTGTCATGGACTGACTTGTGATCTTATTGGACACTCTCTCCAGCTATGATGAGCCTGGTGTCCAGAAGATTATTCCTGACACAACATTCATTAAGAAATGGAGCCACAAAATTGAAGCGGTTGTTATAACCCATGGACATGAAGATCACATTGGAGCGCTGCCATGGGTAAAGTTTCTATTCTAATCGTTTCATATTTTTGTGTACTGAATACTGATGAAAATACATTTGCATATTTGGTTCAGGGACAATGTACTCACACACTGGATCTAAGTTAATGAATCATACTTGTAACATTTTCTAAGCAACTAGTGTATGTCAATATAGAACTTATCCTGCTTCCGGTGGTCGTGGCTCTAAGGTCCTTTATTTGATAGGTTTAGTAAAAAGTTTCTCATCTTTCTATCCCATACATCTTTATGGATTGTCTCCCCTTTGTTGGTGTTATCCTTTTCTGATGCATGGAGTATATTTCTTTGTGTTCCAGTCCCTCTTGTTTACTATATATTTGTATGTATTTTACACAGTTTATGTTGTCTTGACATTTGTTATTCTAACAGGTAATTCCTGCTCTGGATTCTCATACGCCTATTTTTGCATCGTCGTTTACAATGGAGGTTTGATAAGATCCTATGAGTTTTTGACTGCTTTTGATTATATAGTAATCCTGTTTTCACTTGGATATGTGGTATTTTGAATCTAAATCCATAAAACCTAAAGCTGTCTTCTTTCTCAAAAGAAGAAAAGGAGAAGATTTCAAATCAAAGTGGAGTTCTTTTCCTTGAGAAATAGTTGAAAGCTTACTGAATCTGCTTATCCTTGAGATCCAGTAACAGAACAAAATTTTTCATCTTCTCTCTCCTACCAAGCAACGAAAAATCTGAAATTTACTTTTTTTTTTGTCTCTTCGGTCTTGCATTCGTCTCATCTTACAGGAATCCTAGGATGTCTACTATAGAAACAGGGTCGTCTATATACTCTAAGCTGCACCAATAACAAAAACTTACAATGCAATTCATTTTTAACTTTTATAAAGAGCTATTATTGCCTTCAAAACACCTAGAGTTTCGAGTTTCTCTCTTTCCAAATGGTCCACCATATTACTGCAGTTGTTATTTTATTATTTTTTTCTTCCCATTATGCCTTATTAGTGTATTATGCGTTTTTGATATTGTACTGTCTTGAGTCGAGGGTCTTCGGAAACAACCTCTTTATCTGGCTCCTAGGTAGCGATATGGACTGCGTATATTCTACCCTCCCCAGACATGGGGAATATACTGGGTATGTTGTTGTTGTTGTCTTTGTTAGTGCTACCACCCTCAAAATTCCAGCTACTTAGTGCCTCCCGTGTTCTTCCTGGTTTTTGAATTTTCTTTTTGTTCTTTTCTCTTTTCTTCTTTTCCTTTTCTCCTTTCTATAAGTGCTTGGATGGCTTTCTTATTGTTGTTATTGACGAACAAGAGCAACTGGTCCATTTCAAAAAATGAACAAGGTCGAGTGGTTGGGATACTTCTCCCTCTGCCACTATAAAAAATTGTCCGAAACTACTTGTCTACTTACCAAATTAAGATAGAATTAGTTAAACTTTTTCTCGTCTCACCCTTACAATTAATTCTTTTTGATATGTTGCTCGGACTCTTCGAAAATGTCAACGTGTGCGTGTTGGATTTGCCAAAAGTAATGTATTTTTGGAGAACCCGACATGGGTGCGGCATCAAAAGTGAATAGACCGTGCAACTTAGTTTGAAAGTAAAAACAAATTATTTGTAAAGTTTCAATAAAGTATTTTAAGGCGTAAATTTGTAAAACTATCCTTCTATTTATGATTTCTTAAGAAGCATGTAAAAGGAAAAGTGGACAACTAAAATGGGATAGAGGGAGTTTTTGTAGGCTGCAAAGCTAATTTGATGTTGTTGGAGTATATCCAAAATCCATATAGGACATATATTGAGACACCAACCTACTTGCATACTTATTAGATCATCATGTCCTTTTTGCTGAAAACTTTTCAATAGTGCTACATGTTGATTTCTGTTGAACTAAGTATCTCTATTGTTTTGAATCAGCTAATTAAGAAGCGACTGAAGGAGTTTGGGATATTTGTTCCATCTAGGCTTAAGGTATTTAAAACAAGAAAGAAGTTTACGGCTGGGCCCTTTGAGGCAGAACCTATAACGGTTACCCATTCTATTCCAGATTGTAGTGGAATAGTACTGCGTTGTTCTGATGGTACTATCCTCCATACAGGTGACTGGAAGGTATTACATTGTGTCCCTCTTATAAGTCATCCTTAAAAATGTTTAGATTTATGATCCGCATCTTAGCCTATGATTATTTTTTTTTGATTAGTAGCATTATGAGTATTCTTATTTTACAGATAGATGAGTCACCACTCGATGGGAAGGTTTTTGACCGTGAGGCCCTTGAGGAACTCTCAAAAGAAGGTGTTACTTTGGTACGGATAGTATCTTATTGTGGACTTCACTTTTTTCAATTAGCCATGTTACTTTTAGAATGACTCAGTTAAACCTGTTGAAATAGTGCGTGAAGTTATTCATATTGAGGGGCTTGAAGAGTGTATGGTTGAAATAGAATAGCTGCTTACTTTCTCTAGTAGTAAATTGTAACCGCTATTCAGTTAGATGAAATGTACATCCGTAGATACATATGATGTGCAGTCTGTTAATTTTCTGTTAATTTTCAGCTGTATATTACTATATGTTATTTTTGGATATTTTAGGTTCTTTTATTGAGGTTCATACTATGACGTATATTTTCCCGACGTGCTTTCCTCCCCCCTTCTCACGTTTCTCTGAGCTCAGACTCTCTCTCTCCCTCCCTCCCTCCCCCCCCCCTCCCTCTCTATCTATCTGTATCTATCTATACATACAAATTGGCCTAAAGGTGTTGGAAAATCCTCTTGAATTATATAATACTGTCATAGTTGTAACATTTCTGTGCTATCTTATGTAGAAAAAAATGTCTCTTTATTTTATAATTTGGTATATATATTTTGAACATGTGATCGTGATGCATATAGCACTCCATGTTCTCTTGATTGTACTAGTTTTTTCTCCATAATTGGAAATTATGTTATTGCTTGCCTCAAATGTAGTGTTACTTTCACCCCTTGTTACATTCTTGAGATGCAATCTTCTCTTGTGTCTCTTACGCGTCATTTGTTATGTCTTTC
Source organism: Withania somnifera (assembly GCA_039654485.1). Lineage (NCBI taxonomy): Eukaryota > Viridiplantae > Streptophyta > Magnoliopsida > Solanales > Solanaceae > Withania > Withania somnifera. The sequence continues at coordinate 16,687,265 of JBDJHY010000078.1, forward strand.
TTAACTATGATAATGTTCGAGTTTATAAAATCTCGTTGTCAAGTTTGCATACCTGTACGTATTTTTTGCATATGGTGTTGATCTTTTTTTCCCCAGGTACAGGAGCGGAAATCCAATTTATGTTAATCCTATATCGCCACTTTCGTTATGTTCATACACCTCTTTTTGTTTTTTCATCATTCTATGAAGTTTAACTTCATGGATGATAAACCATGGAGGATATGTTGTTCATTGAAGCAAACCTAAAGAAATTATTGATGGGTGTTCTTCTTTTTTTTTTTTTTCAGATGATGAGTGATTCAACAAATGTCCTTTCTCCTGGAAGGACACTCAGTGAAGCTGTAGTTGCAGATTCGTTGCTGAGACACATTTCAGCTGCCAACGGAAGGGTTATCACTACTCAATTTGCATCAAATATTCATCGTCTTGGCAGTGTTAAAGCTGCAGCTGACTTGACTGGCAGAAAGCTGGTATACAGTTTCTCATCTCTGTTATTTAAATCTTTTCCGCATGTTCTCATGATCTTTTAGTGTTGTTTAGACTTTGTTTTCTGTTTTTCAGATTCAGATTATAACATGATTGTTTGATAGGTATTTGTTGGCATGTCCTTGAGGACATATCTTGACGCTGCATGGAAAGATGGGAAGGCACCAATCGACCCATCAACTTTGGTAATGACCTTAATTGTCTAGGTGTCTTTTGACTGGAGAACATACTTTATCTGCTTGCGAAGAACCTGATATGCCAATTCACATGAACAATTTTACAAGACTGTTAAGCTTATAAGTCCGGTTTGCATTTTTTCTGCGACGTAGTTGTAATAAGTGTTAACCATGATATAAAGTATAAATGGTAAAATGTGTAAGATCGTTACAAGATAAGGCGAGGATTCAATTTGACCTAATATTTGTTATGCAGCAATGTTTCCACATTCCCCCCCCCCCTCCCCCGGGAATTATATTCAATGACATCTACACGAAGGACGCTTGGGTGATCTGAAACCCTTGAAGTGGTTCTAATCCAGGGGTAACTCCTCAATGGTGTGGCTTAGTAGATTTTAATTTTATGCATTTTTGTGATTGCAGTAGAGGTGTCAAATGGACTGGTTGAGTTGAAATGGGCCGAATTAATAAATGAGCGAGTTATTGGTCTGCCCAAAAGAAACTTGGACTGAAATGGATTGAGCTAAAATGAGCAAAAACCCAACCGCCAAGTCTTACAGAGATTTAATTCTTTGTTTGTTCTTCTATTAATTTTAAGTACCTAATAAAATTTCCCTTTTCTATATTGTTTTATATGTAACATATTAAACAAAAAGAATGTCCTTTTGAGAAGTATCTTGACAAGGTTTCTCATAGGTCAATTAGGACTACATATCTACTCTTTTTTTTGTGATGAAGTAATTGATTCATTGTTGGCATCCAGAAGATGCAGCTACAAAAGGAGTGTACAAAAGTATGCTTGCTGTATAACCATACTATCAGTGAGCTAACAAAATTCAGTTGTACAAAACATGCTAGCTCTGATATATGATCTTATTACCAGTGAGCAAACAAATTTCAGAAAGCAATTAGGGGAATCCATTGGAGATTAAGAAAACCCAACTAAATAAATACATGAGACATCTAGCTTTGAGCTTGGGCTGACAAGTTGAGAGTCCATCAAAACATCTTCTAGTCCTTCCACTCCAGATACTTCAAAAAATGGCAGCAGGTATCATCTTCCAAATCTTCTTGATGGTGCTGTCAACTTTCCAGAGGCTCCAGATTTCACAAACTTCCCTGATAGTTTTTGGTACTACTCACTTAAGACCAAAAAGAGTAAGAAACATGTTCCATAAATCTACTCATACAGGGCACTGCAAAAACATCTAGCTATGTGATTCTGCTGCTCGACACATATGGCATCACAATCTGAATCTTCTTTCTAGCGAAGTTGTCTTGGGTTAAACAGGCTTCATAGATTGCAGTCCAGCTGAAGCATATGACTTTTGCCAGAAGTTGGTCTTCCAGATTAACTTCCAAGGCCAATGGTCAGTGGTAACATTTTGGTTCCACAATTTTTAGATGGACTGAATTGAGCTGAGCCAATAAATGGACCCTACATGATCGGGTTGCGTGGGTCATGTTTCTATGTTCAAATCTTTCCTCACCTAGATTACACTAGATTTTTATTACAATACACCAAATGTACAATAAATGGCCATAACATGGTATTTGGTTCATGATAGACCAACATGACTTTTTAGCCTAGTACCAAAAGTTCCTGATGGGAAGAAAGAACACATTGTTGATGCGTTTGTTTCTTCTTTCTTCTTTTCTGATCTTATGGACCAGGGTGTGTTTGGGGAGTGGGGGGGTAAGAAGAGGAAGGTGGAGTTTCCTGCCTTCCGTTGTCGTACGACCTCATTAAATTTTGTCTTCTCTTTGGATCTGTACTCTGTTGAAGTTGAAGAATCCAGATCAAATGTCTTGCTCAATTTAGAATATGAGGATCCTTTTGAATTTATTGGGTGGGGGTTACCACTCAAATTTTTGTATGATATCATCGTCTAATCTGTGTAGTGCAACTAGTGATTTACGGAAGGGATAATTTCAATCTGTAACAATGCCTATTTTCCTGAACTTCTTCCTTATATATATATCTACTCTTCATATTCTAATGTCTTCCCTGCTCATGAATACGCACATTATTTCAGGTAAAGGTGGAAGATATTGATGCTTATGCCCCGAAAGATTTGCTGATTGTGACAACAGGTTCTCAAGTAAGTATTGTTGATTTGTCTGCCAGTTTTGCAAGCTTCAGTTACAGAATATGTAACCTAGGCTCTGTTGGTGTCAGGCAGAACCACGTGCTGCATTGAATCTTGCGTCATATGGAAGTAGTCATTCACTCAAATTAAACAAAGAAGATCTAGTTTTATATTCAGCCAAGGTACTGTATTGTAGAATTCAAGGCAATGTGTATTTTTCATTCATGGCAAATTCATCCTCAGGAGTCTATTCTCTGCAGATGTATTGGATCAATTAAGATCATCCATATCTTTGACTTTGGCATATTAGCTTTAATTTTTTAATTGAGAGGCTCTTTGATATATGCATACCCACCTGAAGAGAAGAATCTTATTGTGAGCTGCTTGTACCAGTTTTGTATTTCTTTCATCCGGTGTACATAGTCGATGAATTTTGGTCGTAATTTTTGTAGTTTCTCCCTAAATAGCTATTCTTGTGCCTTGTCGTCACCATTTTATGCCCTTTAGGATCAGCCATGTTTTTGTTTAGAGTTTATATGCTTTGTTCCTGATAGAGCTTATTTGCTTTACAACATCTCTCCATATGAAAGGAGGTGGTTTTGTTGATTCGTAGCTTTGCAAATAGCATCTACTCCAAATGATGTGAACTATAAATTTCCCACTTTGTGAGCTGAATAGTATCATGCTGCTGAGTCTCCTTCCAGCACCAAAAGAAAAGAAAAAAGTAAAAGTGAAATAAACATATGGAAGAGATGCAAAATAAGGTTCTATTGGGGATAAATTTCTACAGCAGTAGGATTGACAGCAAATGTCGTCTTGATTTGTATCCTTGAACTGCTTCCTTTACTTGCGTGATGAACTAGTTAGCAAGAACAACAACATACCTAGTGTATTCCCTCGTTTGGGGATGGTTGTTTGTACGCAGATGTTACCTCTTTGAATAATCAATATTTGGTAGCTTGGAATATCATTTTTTTCTTTAATTTCTTCCTACTTATATGATAATGCTTAGGAACATATCTTCTTGAATATCTTTTTTTGGATCAGGTAAAGTTAAGGGGAACATAGCTTCTTGATTTTGTTATTGCTTTTTGGCTGTTATGAAATTTTTTGAAAGAAAGATTCCTTGAGGTGTTCTTTTGGAAGTCTTAAGTTTGCAGAAAGATAATCGATAATGTTGTTGGACTTCCATAATCAGCTACACAATCTTTTTTACAGGTGATTCCTGGTAATGATACCCGGGTGATGCAAATGTTAAACCGTATATCAGATATAGGATCAACTATAGTGATGGGAAAGAATGAGCTGCTGCATACATCCGGCCATGCTCATCGGGAAGAGCTGGTAAAATTTTCTTTTGAGTGAACACTTATATCTGTAGGAGTAAGGCTCCGTTTTTTGGAGGGATGGGGGTGGGAGTGTAAATCTCTAATCTTAAACTTACTGCATTACTATGACTGTTATGATAATGGTTCATTCTGCTGATCTCTCGAGTCCCATTTAGTCATGAATTTATCTTGAGTTATTTGTTTTACTGGTAGAAGCTAGTAGAAACTGTACCCGTTAGATCTTCATTGGCTGACTCTCATTCCCTACCTTGACGGGGATCTGAGTATCATTCTGTCTTCCGCTTCATAGAAGCAAAATTAAAAGTTGGTTATAAGATCATGTGCATTATTTTCTTCATATTGTGTGACAAGGAAATGAAGAAAGGTTCATATTGTTACAAGAAAAGGGAAAATTTTGAGGGATGAGTCAGCGAATCGTACTGCTGGCACTTAAGCTGACTTAAATTTGTAAATTCCAAATGGTTGGCCCGTGGATGAAAGACATTGAAGAGAGAAGCGGGATGGCCGGGGTAATATGATTTTCATTTTTATGCATCTTTTTGCTTTAGGAAAAAAAAAAGAAGAGAAGAAATCGTGTCCAATTTCAGGAACTCCAGTTTCTCGGATTATATCACAGATCATGACAATTCTATTCCGTTGTACCAATTTATGCTCAACTTTTTACAATCTCATGATCAGTATTCTAAGCTGCAATACTGATGATGGATTTCCCATTTTGAAGGAAGAAGTTCTAAGGATCGTGAAGCCACAGCATTTTCTTCCAGTCCATGGCGAGCTCTTATTCCTTAAAGAGCATGAATTACTGGGGAAATCAACTGGAATTCGGCATACAGCTGTAAGTAGTATTGGTTTTTTTTTGATTGATAATGCTTATTGCTTCAAGTACCTTCAAATTGTATAGACATTTAGCCATTGGATTTAAGGTGTGTTGCGGGCATATCTTCTTGAGATGTTGGATTCTGGTTTAGGCCCAGGCAGATTGTCATATTTTTTCCACGTACTTTCTTATTCTTTGAGATTCTGTAAACATCACCCTTGTACCCACCAATCCCAGGAGTCAAATGATGGACTTTCCCACTTTGCTTCCTTGGTGAATTGAAACCCAACCTCATGGTTAGAGATTGATGACCTTTTCCACTAGTTCTATACCTCCTTGTCAGAGAACAGAATTTTATTAAAGCTAGATATAGTGTTTGAGTAAAGTTTGTGCAATATCCTATATGTTATGTGCAGTTCTTTTTTCAAGGTTTAGCTAAGAGCTGTTCCAACAGCTCTAATTCATTCTCTGCTTCATTTGCTTTTCTGTGACCGATGATCCTAATGTCTAAAAAGTCTAATTAAAGGATTCAACTATTTCAACTGATTTTCTATGGGACGCATATTTCATTTTCCAGCCTCCCCCCTATGGGATGCAAGAAGTGCAATCCTATTTATTTGGATGATTTTTCAAAATACACGTGAATATATAGACTTGGGTTATCTGCAGTTAGCGAATGATTCAGTTGAATTGCTTGCATGATAAGCATTATTGTCAAGCTTTCTCAGTTCATTATTGATGCTGATTTAAAGTGACCTCTGTTATCATAATTGTGTGTGAATAGGTTATCAAGAATGGGGAGATGCTTGGAATCTCCCATTTGAGGAACAGAAAAGTTCTATCCAATGGTTTCATTTCCCTAGGGAAGGAGAAGTTACAGGTTTCTTACTCTCTCATTCTGTAAACAAAGATTGCAGTCTTTCATCTTGCTTTCTAGTTTAAGGTGGCCTGTGCAGATATGACAGTGATCTGGTAATATTTTTGCAGTTGATGTATAGTGATGGTGACAAAGCATTTGGTACGGCTGCTGAACTTTGTATTGATGAAAGACTCAGAATTTCTTCCGATGGTATTATAGTTGTCAGGTATTATTCTCAAGGTTGTGATGCATCACATATTTTTCCACTCTGGGATACTTATCTGTGTAAGATATCTGTAACGCAGTATGGAAATATTACGTCCTCAATCCATGGATGGTATGACAGAGAAAGCTTTGAAAGGAAAAATAAGAATCACCACACGCTGCTTGTGGCTTGACAAAGGAAAACTTCTGGATGCGCTCCATAAAGCTGCACACGCTGCACTCTCAAGCTGTCCATTGACTTGCCCATTGCCCCATATGGAAAGAACTGTGTCTGAAGTTCTCAGGAAAATGGTCCGGAAATACAGTAGTAAAAGACCTGAGGTTATTGCGATTGCCTTTGAAAATCCTGCAGGAGTCTTGGCTGATGAAATCAATGGAAAACTTTCTGGAAAATCACATGTAGGTTTTGGAATTTCAGCACTGAGAAATGTATCTGATGAAGATCAGAAAAGAAGACAGGCAAGTGGGGTGCGCGGAGAAGGCAATGGCAATGGCTATCCAATTGATGATGCTGCTGAGCAAGTGAAAGGTTTTGTTCCTCCTTATGCTTATATGCAATGAAATAATATAGTAATTCTTTCCAATGCATTGTGATTTTCTAATCTAATAAGATGCTAAGCAAAGTAATCTTCTTTGGTTTGGTATGCTTGTGATCTTCTTAATATAATTGCTTTTGACATTCACAAAATGGACCAATAAGCCTAGGAGGTAGGGTTGGCCATTCATGTTGGTATATAGGAATCTTCATTAGAACTGGAACACCCCTTGAACTGAATCCATAGGGTCACATATGGTACTGTAATACTGGGTTTAACTAATATAGTTTGTTGTATTTGAATTTGGTTGCTAGTTGTCATGTGGATTACAAGTGCTGAAAGGGGTTGCTCCAATAATTAGAATGCCTTTAGTGGGTGAAAAGTAAGAGATTTGGTTCTAACCCTCACACTGTTTTACTACTTTGACCTCTTTGGTCTACAAGAAAATCTCCCCTCCTCCCCAGCAAATAAAAAACCTGATTGCTGTATTCTCTGCATGAAATTCTTAGGGAATGTATAGCACCAGAAAAGAAAAAAGACAATGGAGTTCTCACATGTTCTCTATGTCTAAAATGCACGCCATTGCTGGCTTAAAGTATGCTTGTGCATCATGAAAGTAGTATCTTTTATTTTTCTTTTCTTGAGAAGACAATTTCATTTGTCGGTGGGCAGATATTACATTGTAAATTGCTTGTTGATTCCGTCTTTTGACATGATTAGATCTTAAGCATCCAACGCATGCTTAAATTTTTCTGTCATTTCGTATCTAACTTTTACGTGCAGGTACTTATATGGACATCGAGAGACTTCACGATGGAGCAGCTACTTCAAACTCAGACTCACTGGATGAATATTCTGCCACTGAGGTATTGTCAGATGATTCTTCAAAGTCTTTTGTGTCATCATCATTACTGAAGGTAGATTGGTGCTTCAACACAGGAGGAATCGAAATTGTCCAGAAAAGAGAGCATTCAAATTGATCCTGGCTTTCCACAATCAATGATGAAATCTTCCAAGCCTCTGAAGAGAAACAGATGGAAACATGATGAGATAAAGAAATTGATTACATTGCGGGGGGAACTCCACAGCAAGTTCCAAGTTGTTCGTGGACGAATGGTACTATGGGAAGAGATATCTTCAAATTTACTATCTGTTGGAGTGGATCGAAGTCCTGCACAGTGTAAATCTCTCTGGGCTTCTCTGGTTCAGAAGTATGAGGTGAGTGTTTCTGATTCTTGTTCCTTAAAAAAATAAAAGATTCTTGTTCCTCCTTGAGCACGTGTACATTTACTTGGTGCTTATTAGTATGCTCAAACTTTGTTGGAAGAAACCATATTTCACAATAGCACCATAAACCATGCATTTTGACTCTCCTTCAAAACTTAAAAATAAATAAATAAAGAAAAAGATTCTTGTTCCTCCTTGAGCACGTCTAAATTTACTTGGTTGTGCTTATATTAGTATGCTCAAACTTTGTTGGAAGAAACCTTATTTCACAATAGCACCATAAACCATGTATTTTGACTATCCCTTTCAAAACTTTTTTTAGGATATCACATTGTTTGTCTGAGGACATAGAAATGAAAATAGGGGGTTGATACCCTTTCATTATGGTGTGTTGTGCCTTCTCTAAGGGGAAAAGGGAGAGAAACAAGATTATCCATTTGTTGAATTGTAGAGACACGGAGACTGCTAAAACAAGGCACACATGAAATATTTATATATTTCCTTTTAGTTGAAGATTCACCCCTTTCAACTGCATCCTGTTGAAATTCTTTTGCAAACATTCTCTGTTTGGGAAGCTACTTCAAACAACGTTTTGGCATTCTGTAACAGGAAAACAAGAGTGACAAGAAAAGCCAGGAAAAATGGCCTTACTTTGAGGAGATGAGTGGAATCTTGTCTGATTTGGAGGCAACGGCCCAGAAATGATTGCACATATGGTACTTGAGGGTAGTATTTGTGGAGGAATTCTTCATTGGCGAGATATGGAATTTTGTATACTGAGATTTATGAAAAATACTAATGCGCCCTTCAAATAAAAGAGGCCAGATCAAGACTTTCATCATTTGTTCTGGTTGATAAGCAGCTCTTCAGATGAAAGCAAAGGCGGGGAAGGGGTTTGATTTAATCAGGGTCCTTGTAAGCCTGGGGATGGACTGGTAAATTCTTCAATGTGCTCTAGCAATTTTAGGGGTTGGAAGGTTTGTCGTGCTGGTATTATTTTCAAGTGGGATACAATTTGGAAGTGGTTCTAAAGTAGTCTGGGATTTTGATGGTAAGAGTTGGCATTCGATTGATTTGGAGTGCTTGTAGGTAGTAGACATTATTGATCATGTATTGCATGTTGTACCAATTATAGCATTGAATGATGATGGGATGGAGGAATATTGCTTCATTAAGGAAAAGGTAAAAGACGATAGTTTATAGAAACATTCCTCCAAATTACCTTAATTATTTCTTGGTACAGTAATATATTATCTTCTCGTGAGTGTTCCTTGCATCAGTCAGTTTGGGCTAAAAGAGCAGCTCCATCAATCGTCACTCATATAGTGCCTTTAAATGCGAAGTTATGACACGCCCAGGCAAAAAAACGCAGAAGACATGCTCAGTTGAAGAAACAAAGAACCAAAAAAGCTTCATATTTCCTGGATTCTTCAAATCATGGTAGTGTTATCTGTACAATAAGAAATTTATGCATTAAAATGGCAAATTTCATAGAGATGCTACAGTGGCATAATAGTTACCATTTATAGCAGTAAAAACGTTTTCTCTTCAAAGTAGCAATATTAAGAGAATGCATACTAACACCGAAATAAGAAGCATACATCTTCCATAACAAACCCACTTCTCTTTACATACAATCACAACTTCCTTTCTCCATGCAAACATTTATAACCGGTATAAAAATATTTAATCGAATGTTGTGAAATTGCCTTTTTGTTGTTGATTTTTAAAGATTCATGCTGATTGTTGATGTAATTTTACATTTTGAAGATCGATATCAACTAGGGACTGATGCAATTTTCACCCTTCCTTTTAAGTTCTTTGATATTGTTCAATTTATATTGATTTATGCGATTTGCCAAGATTTTGGACAGAAGTTCTTAGACCGTAAAACTATGCACATAAGGGAGGAGCCGTATGTTCTCACCTTCCATTTTAAGGATCTAGAAAAGAAAATGGAATCTGAAAAAAAGATAATACTCTTTAGAGGTTATTTGGTTCAATAAATTAGGTGGATTATTTTGGATGACAAATTTGAGATTAATTTTATTTTATATTTAATTATTTTCTAAAATAAATAATATTATTTTTATACCAAAATCTTGATACTAACTTATTATGTATATTAGATCTATAATATAAATTATATTAAAAGAGTGAAGGTCATACAGATGTTGACTAACTTTTTGCGCTCCACTAAAAGTCTCTCTTTTAAACAAAATTGTCTTTTTATTTTTTCTCTTTTTCATTATTAATATTTGCTAGTTAAAAGAATATTTCTATTTGGATAATCATTAAGGATAATAATTTTATATTTTTTATTGTCAGACAAATGTTCTATAGGAACCAACCATTAGTAGTTTTATCCCACATAATTAAGAATAATAATTTATTTCAACTAGGTAGAAACCTCCTAATATTTTACACTTCTAAATTAATTAAAATATTACTTGTCGCTGTCTCCATGCTAATGTAGATTGTGCACATCGAAAGGTCATAGAATTTAAGATTGTTGACATAGATACAACAACTCGAGCATACAATGCCTAAGATTAGGATGATTAAAAACTGCTCTCACATGGCATATATACTCAAGGCTCTACTGCTGCAATGATAACTTCCTAGACTTCAAAAACTTGGTTCATTTAATTAATGTGTTAGCTTTTGCTTAATATTCTAATGTTAGTACTACAAGGGAAGGACGAGATTTCAGAGTTCAAGAGAAGCAAACCCTGCTTCAATTGTTGTTGATTCAAGTAAAACCATGCTAGAGCATCTTCTAAACTTTAGCTCAGACCTACATCTTAGCGATCTTTTTCTTTGACTATGATTCAAGTCATTTTTTTTGCATTTAAATTTCAATGTGATTTTCTTTTTTGCTTTCTTTATTTCTCTAGGTTAATAACTTCTACAATTGTTACCGGAGTTCAAAATCTTTGGACTTCTCGGGTAATTTACCATCAATAAAATAAAACAGTTCATTGTCCATTGAATGCTTTGTGGTCACTAACAACAATCATATTTTTCTCTCTGTATTTGTTTCAGCCCCCTGAACATCCAGAATATGCAGCTGTGGTCATTGGTGGTTCTTTAATTATAGAGAACACGATTTTTCAATTTTACATGTAGTGGGATTGTCCATTCTTTTCATAGTTAATGTTATTTGTCTCATTTTGAGTTCTGGATCTATTTAGGTGTTTCTCTTGTAGTGGTCATATAATCCGTGAGACAAGGTACTAGCTACTTCAGAAGGAACGAAAATGAGAAAGTTTGGTGTGGTCATGATTCTACAGCTGTAGCTGTCATGACTGAGTTGATAGATATGATCTTTTCATTGGTCTTTCTAGCTGCGCGTATGTGATGTTGTCAGTGATCCATGTTGGCATTCAATTTGCAGGATGGCGCTTCAGTTGCAGGCTTGGTCATCGAGGGTGCATCATTGGTCACGGGAAATTAAATTCCATTGTTGTGGGTAACCTTTTCGGAATGATATGTGACTGATGAATCTTAAAAGATTACCAATAACTTTTACTATAAATCTACCTTACAATAACAAACAGCCGTAATGGATTTTGAGTAACTGTTTGCAAAAAATGGTGGTTCTCCGATACTTAAGTTGACAAAGAGCTTTAGGAGAGTTTATCAATAGTATTTGTGAATAGCATAGTGAGCATACCTTTGCATCACTTTGTTCCGACTTTTATACCTGTCTTTTGTAACTGCCATCATAGTGGACGCTGAAATCATGGTGTAACCTTCACTGTGATTATTGCCACATTATACTCATTAGTAGTAATCCTATCGTTATTTTGCGGTATTAATGATAATTATCTAATTTAGTAATTATTTAATATGGTAATTATCTAATACGATAATTATCCAAGTGTCACCGTTATTCTATAATTACGGTATTAATAGTAATTATTAATTACTACAGTTACTCTACACTAATTCCCCCTCTGGAAGTCGAAATGTGTGTTTATACCATTCGACTGAATCCATAGGGTAGAGATGGATTAATATCTTCTGACGTTATTTACTGAGATATTTTATGGAGCCACGACGTTGTTACCGAAGTTGATGATCTGCCTTTGGGGACTTTCTGAAATCATTCTTACAATCATAAGTGCTGAGCTAGTACACCTCGAGGTGAACTGTACACGGGCTAAATTTTACATCAGTGTGTTTCTATTCAAGGTGAGACCGAGATGGTTGTCCGTCGCCTGATCCCTTTTGTGGATTCCCTTCCTCCGAGATGGATGGTTTGCCGAGGTAGTATTGGACGAGGCCAATATTACTCGTATACTTATTAAATTAACATCATTTGCTCTTGACCCTGTAAAGTCAGGACGAGTCTAGTACCAGGGATCTAAAGTCAACATATCACATTGGATAACCCTAATGGAGCTAAATGGGTGGGATTTCACCTCATGGTTTTCCCGCCTTTTTATTTTTTCCATTTGAATTCGTTCTCCCTCTTTTCTTTAAACGTGTTGATTATTCATCGTTTAGCATGCCATTTTTGGTACTACTGTACCTGCGAAACACGCGATATTCACTATACCAACGTTTCATATTTCCCCCATTAATTATCTCTTTTCCTCACTTATTTGTCATAATTAGGCATCTTGATATTATAAATTTAAGTTATATCTTCCTATACTGATCCTTTTCCTTCATTCTAGTTTCCCTTATAACTTTTATTCTTAGCACTCTTTTTGCTTCCATCTTTTCTAGAGCTTTTCTTTGTTGTCCCTTCTCTTAGTTATCAAAAATCAGTAAGTATGTCTTCCTCTTAACCTTCTCCTTCTTCTGATATGTATGAGGCAGAGGCTTATCGTGTTGGTAGCGATGACCCAGACCTTCAATTCTTGACTATGTCTCCCCTTGTTTTGGATGACCATGACTTGTTGGTCCAAAAGGTCGCAAGTAGTCTTTCTGCAGACTCCTTGCTGTCTTTCTTAAGGAAATGCCAATTCTCGCCAACTTTGAATTTACCATTCCCACCCCTGTGACAGGGCTTGTTTACCCCCTTTAGGGTACTGCTCCATGTATTATGAATACATTGCAGCGGGGTTATGCTTTCCTCTATTTTCCTTGTTAACTAGCTTGTTGGTAGCTTATAATTTAACCCTTGCGCAATTGGAGCCTAACGCCATGCGCATTGTTGTAGGGTTCCAAATTGCTTGTACCAAAGTAGGGGTAGAACCTTCTGTAGATCTCTTTAAACATTTTTTCTCGATAAAAAGTTTAGGACCCTCAAAGGGATGGTATTTTTTCTCCCCTGTCGTAATTTTAGGATTCTAAACCCTTCCAAAAATGCTGAGTGGAAGGACAATTTTTTCTCTTTTAAAATAAACGAGTTCTTCTTTCCCCCAAACTGGTATCTGGGTAAAATTAGAAATGATGTTGTTGTTAGTGTCAATTCCCATGACCTTGACCTCATCGATCAAATAAAATCACATCGTTGCAGTTTCAACGATGTGGATTTGTTTAAGGCCAAAATCAAGGCCTTTAATCCAGCTGACGAGGTCACCGAGGTAGTACTGTCTGATGAGGCCGCCAAAGTACTAGAGGTAGTTGCTAAGTTAGAAATCTGTATATCTGAGGTGGATAGTCATTTTCTTTTCTTACTAAAGTTACATATCTAACTTTTTGTATTGTTTTTACAATGGTTCAAATTAAACTCAGTAAGAAGCCCAGACCACCTAGCTCCTTCGCTGGGTTGGCCAAAAAGGTGACTACTTCCAGCCCTTTCTTTATAACGTGGGCACCTAAAAAAAAGACCCCCTAGAGGTGGGTAAAAAGAGAGGTAGCTCAGCTCAAGGGCCAGCGCCTAAGAGGCAAAAAGCTATTGATGCCCCTGCCGAGATAGAGCCCACTTCTTCCGTTAATCAGGTCGGGGGTAGTAGATAGATAACTTTATAATTTTTTATTTATTTTCTCTTTTTGTAATCATTACGACCTACTTGGACCTTATCAATAAAATGCAACTATTTTCTTAATTTGCCTTAACTTCCTCTTACTTCTGTTAATCTTACCGACCTTATTTTTAATTTTCAGCAAATAATCACTTACACCCTCAAGCAAGTAGAGAAGGACCTGGTTCTTGAGCTTTCAGAGGCTCCTTCACGAGAATAACAAGGAGCTCCTTAAGTAAACAAGTTTATCCAGTACTTCCGATCTTGTCTATCCGAGAATGCCAAGTTTCAAGGCTTGGTAAAGAAGTTGAAGCTCTCAAAAAAGGAAACAAAGCATCTTAGGGAGGAAAATGAGATGCTCTTCCAGAAGCTTGAGGACTTACGAAAGGATGCCGTAAGCTCGTAGATAGTTCCGAGAAGACCATAGCCCATTGGAGATCCAAGGCAGAGCATTACAAGCCAGATTTTGACCATTACGAAGCTGAGGTGAATCTCCTACGAGATCAAATACAAGAATATGAAAGAATAGTATTTGACGAGGGGGTTACTTACCTCGGACGAGGTTGAGGATCGAGTTCACTAGTTGATTGCTACCCTTGAGAGTATCGCTTCCAACTATGGGGAGGGATCTCCGGACTACCAAACGAACAAGGCCATCTTGGATAATAAATTTTGGATATGTATAAAGAGGTGAAGAAGTGGTCTCAGAGTTTCCGTGGACTGTGCTACGATCTCGATAAGGGCTATAACTTTGACGTCATTCCTTGGACTGTGCTTGTGTTCACTTCTTGTGACGAGGATTCTCATCGTTAGAATGCAAGCCAGTCGACTCTGTTAAACTTTGTTAAACTTCCTCGTCACATCTGCGACTTCTTCTCTGGCTGGGATGAGCCTCTTCATTAGACCTCACTTCGGGGTACTCATCACACCATTATTGGAACAAGACCTGATGTTCCTAAGCGAATCTTTCGGCAGTTGTCACTTTACCGGCTGGAGTAGGCCTAGTCACTTTACCGGCTGGAGTAGGTGGTAGACACTCGGCTAGCTCGTGCCCCACCCTTCGGGGATTTTACCAACCCTGCCGATGTTGCCATGAGCCGTGGTCGCGCTGCCGCGACTGGGCCCTCGTGTGTTTTTACTTCTTGTGTTCCACCATTTTTTTCAATGTCTTTGGAATCTTGGTTTGTAAGAAACAAAAATCAAAAGTTTCCCCACAGACGATGCCAATTGATGAATATTAAAAGATCACCAACAACTTCTACTATAAATCTACTTTACAATAAGAAACAATTGCAATGGATCTTGTGTAACCACCTGCAAAAAATGGTGGTCCCCGGGGTAATTCTCCGATGCTTAAGTTAACAAAGAGCTTTGGGAGAGTATATCAATAGTATTTGTAAATAGTATAGTGAGCATACCTTTGCATCACTTTGTTTTGACTTTTATACCTGTTTTTTGTAACTGCCATCGTAGTGGACGCTGAAATCATGGAGTAACATCCGCCGTGATTATTGCCACGTTATATGCATTAGTAGTAATCCTACCGTTATTCTGCAGTATTAATGGTAATTATCT
>JBDJHY010000078.1:16746865-16757279 GCA_039654485.1 Withania somnifera
GGAGAAGCAGCTATTGGGACATTTGTGGAGTTTGAAAATGCAGTTCAGCGGGAGGCTTCAAAGAAACCAACACAAGGAGGTGAAATCCATCCATTGACTCGTTATGTAATGAATTATGTGAAATTGCTGGTTGATTATAGTGATACATTGAATGGACTTTTAGAGAAGTTAGAGAGTGGCATGGAACCGGACTCTTCCCAAATTGATAATGGTGATAACTCGGAGTTGGAGAATGTTGCACCACTGGCGAGGCGGTTGATGTTACTGATCAAGTCATTGGAAGGTAATCTGGAGGGGAAGTCGAGAATGTATGAAGATGCTGGAATGCAGTATATATTTTTGATGAATAATGTACATTATATCGTTCAGAAAGTGAAAGATTCGGAGCTTCAAAAACTTTTAGGTGATCAGTGGGTCAGAAAGCGGAGGGGTCAAATTCGACAACATGCTACAAGCTATCTTAGAGCTTCATGGAGCAAGGTTTTATCTTGTTTGAAGGATGAAGGACTTAGCGGAAACTCAAGTAATGCTTCAAAGGTAGCCCTCAAGGAGAGGTTTAAGAGCTTCAACGCATGTTTTGAAGAAATTTACAGGATCCAGACTGGTTGGAAGGTTCCAGATGCTCAACTGCGTGAAGAACTCAGGATTTCTATTTCAGAAAAGGTGCTTCCTGCATATCGTTCATTTCTGGGAAGATTCGGGAGTCATTTAGAGAGTGGAAGAAATGCTGGGAAGTACATAAAGTATACTCTAGAGGACTTAGAGGGTTATTTGTTGGATCTATTTGAAGGAACACCTCTTGTTTTGCACCATATGAGAAGAAAAGGCACGTAAGGTGCAGGTCTTTGGAGACAGGTATGCCACCTTTCTAAGGACCAGCGTGTCTAGGGTATAGGCTGGGGATGTTCTGTTTATTTGTTGATCTCAATGTGTTAAAAGCAATTTCAATGAGACTAGCTATGCTCTTGTTCACCTACTGTAATAACCCCGTGAGATGTATATGTATTATATGTGAGATCTTCTGATACAGTGGTCAATCCTTTGAGCTCTTCAGACCATAATTTCATCATATGGATAGGATACTTGGTAAGCCAATTACTGTAGTTTACTTTCCTGCTTATGGTTTGCAATTTACTGCTGACTTCTTGTATGCCGATGATGCAAAATGTCTCTGTGTCGGGAGGTTATTTTGTCTCCATGCTGCTTTCGTTTATCCCAAATGAAACAGATTCAGTGTTTTGGATGTGTGTATATCTGTACTTTTGATGCATGGTGTGTGTACTCTACACATGCTTCTTTATATTTACACTTTCTTATCTATTAGAAGTGGTGTTTCGATGTATAATCCTGTTATAAGTTTTTGCTTGTGGGGAGTATTAGTTTGTGACTGTGCCATTGGGATATCAAAAAGCTTTTCCTGTTTAACTCAGTTTTGCACGTGATGAGACATTACTTCACTTGCTCTTGCATTTGCTGTGTGTTATCTTTTCCTTATGTTTTTCTCCTTTCTCTTTCCAAATGAATCCTCTGGCAGCCAACTGAGCAGATACCCTTTGTATCTTCCCTGCTATGAGTTATTCTTTCCGTTTGTCTTATTAAGATAAGTAACACAAGGCAAACATAATTGCAAGCCCGCCCAAAGTGGCTGCAACAGATTGCAGATCAGGAATTACTAGTAGTGACTATTTTAGGGTGCGCAGATGTTTGCTACGTAGCTGTATAGCCTTTTGTGGGGGAGGGGGGAGGTGGGGACAACAGTGCTGTTCCCTCACTGCGTACCTGTTAATCCAACCTGCCACTCCCACAGTTACGTGATACTCTGCCCACCAAGGCGCAAATAGGAAGAAATGACCTATATTTTTTTTTTTTTACTGATTTGAACTCTGGTCTCCATTCCTTAAACACTGCAATCTTGTTTTCCTAAGTGATTGCTCTTTAACTTGCCATAGGTTATTGATTTTCTCTTGTTGTGGTGAACATCTCATATTAACTGAAGCGCCAAATGCACTATTACTTCACTATGTTCAGCACTAAATAAGAATTGTAATTTGAAATTTAAAATCAGAATATTCTGATTTCACATCCCACCAAGTGAGATTTCACAGTAAGGACTTCCCAATCCTAGCTTCTTCCTTACTAGTGAAGGTGTCTCTTGCTTCATATCTCCTGGCATCATCCACTGGAATTCAGTATCATAGTCAATGCTTGTTTTGCTTGTCTGTTATGAAAAAAGAGATGATTGACTGATTTAGTGGACTCACAAAAGAATAGTACCTAGTAACAGATTTAAACCTCTTCTGTGAATTGCTTAGGTTAAACAAGCTCCAGGTACTGCGGTTCAATTAAAAGAAGCTTCTTTTGGTAGTACCTTTGTCTTCCAAATGGTTTTTCATGGCCAATTTTCCGCTTCACCCCTGTTGCATAAGTGTAACCTGATAGCATGATTTAACTGAGGATTTTCCCATCTCTTCTGCCAATCTGTTGTATGGATTAATTCGATATTTCCTCTGATACTACTTTCTCCAATTTTCTAAACCAAAAGATTCGTACTTCGATTTTCTCATCGAAGTTTCTTTGAGACTGTAGATTCCATAGATTTCGACTAGTTTCAGAAATGCAATCTTTAATAATACATACTTTATCAGCAGCCAGGTTGTCTAGGCATGCAAGAGCTTTCAAATGCAACATCCTCTAACTGTATATCTACCCACATACTAATGTTCTTCCCATTGCCGATCTTTAATCTGCTTACATTCTAATATTCTGCGCGGTCCGACCTTCAATGTGCCCTCATTCTGATTTTCTTACCATTGGCCAACCTTCAGTCCTAATTTCATCTTGACACTTTTCTCAGAGGTTTCTAATTTGTTCTCTTGCCCATTTGGAGTAATCACTGTTAGTGTCTCTCTTCTACCAGTCATCTTTAGTATAAGTATATCCTTGGTGTCCTTTAAGTTGCAGATATAAACTGTGAAGCTGTATTTTCTACACCAACTTTGCACCAAAGGTTGTGGCTATTGGTAAATGATGTTATTTTACAATCACGAGGTTTCGGGTTCAAATCCCAACGGATTCAAATACACTAGGTGATATCTTGGTAGACAGAGTTGGCTGGCTTAGAGATCCATGTTTATAAAAGAAATATTCTGCGTTCACTTTATAATTATAAAAAACTCTTCACATCATGTCAGCAGTTTTCTTCTCCCTTTTGATAAATGAGAAAGGAACTTTGTTCCAACCGAAAACACTAACAAGATTTTAAAAGTGTACACAGCAAAAGCTTTGGTACTTGTTACCATTTAAATATTCAGGTTACTGAGGATATAAAGTAATGAGTTTAAATTATATACATCCAGGGAGAAGAGCCGTTGTTAACTTGTGGACAAGGATTTTTACTTTATCAAAAAGTTTTGTGTTGGATCTGTTGCTTCCAATTACCTCTGCTTTCTCTCGAACTAGATTATTCTAAAAAGGCAAAGCTGGAATTGTATGAACTAGATTATTCTAAAAAGGCAAAGCTGGAATTGTATACTTTTAATGCTACTGTTTTCTTTGTCATTCTTCTTCTTGCCCAGCTCTAAAGCGGTTCCTTGACTGTCCTGTATCAGCTAACCCAAGCCATTCAAACAGAAGAATTTTTCTACTACACCTGACAGTGTAAAAATAGATGATTCAGCTCTTCTCAATCTGCATACATACATGAAATATCTGTTCAAATTACCATGCAGTTTTTAGGGGTTTAGTTCGTTGAACAGACCCTCATGGGCAGCAATCAAACCAAAAATCAGCCCCTTCCTTTTCTTTCTTTTTCTTCTTTTGGGGGTATGTTGTGGTGGATGGGGGAGGTGGGGGGAATGGCCTGCACTTCTCCAGGTAAGTCGACAAAGGCCACTGTAATGGATGTGTTATTTAGCTAACAAGTTATAGCAAGATTTTACTGATTGCTTTCCATCTTTCTGATACCTTCATTTCATTGAATCTGACACCTCTGCATAATCTACCTCCAAAGGGATGGTATTGAGTGTGTCAAGGGGTCAATTTATTTTGATGAAGTAGATTTCATTGATGGCATCCAAAAGAGGCAAAAGTTACCAAAGAAAGAGTAAGTGACCTTTTCGACACTACTTCTCAATCACACTTCCTGCAGTTTGACATAATGATCTTTTTCCCCTTTCCTTTAATGAGTAATATCTAGGATATTTGCTTTTGTGTCGTGACTAGCGTTGGGACTTGGTCAACTTCAAGTTCACAACTCCAGTTGGTGTTTGGTTTTGGTCTTTATTTTTATGGCAATGCTGGTCGCTAGCTGCAAATGTTTCTTATTTTCCACTACAATTACCGCCTTCTCTTTTCTCCCTGAAACTGAGATCAGAATCAACTTGCACCATTTGATGTATTATGTACATGATGGACCATGCAATAGTAGAACAATCATATATCTTGCATGATCATGACACAGGATCCACTTTTTTTTCCTCGTACTTTAGCTTTGTATAGACACCAGTGCAATCACTGTCTGAGAATTTCATTTGTAGGTGTATTTGTGGCTGCAAATAAATTATATTTGAAGTTCTAAAAATATATTCATGTGATGCATTTATGTGCTTGTTATGACGGTATCTTTTCACGCTTTCTATTTTATAATATTCATGGTTTGCATGTGTAGAGATACATCAGAAGAGTTAAGGGGAGGGTGTTATTTCTGCTTTAAGATAGCTTGGATAGAGTCCCTAACCCTTCAGTGGAGCCTAGATTGTTTTCGTGTTTCAGGTCTAGGTTATGAGGTGAAGGTAGGTCTTTATTCCAGAGGAAATAGGATCTTCTGCATCATGCACAGTGTCTGCTGCAAATACTTTGTCCCTTTTTTGCCCTTATCCTACTCTAGGAGGGGACTATTAATGAGGTTCATTACGATTTCTGGTTAATGATTGGTATCGCAGTTAGTTCTTCTTTCCAGATTATTGAGGAAAGAGATGAATTGGGTGGGTGCACTTAATAGTTTGGTTTCAAAAGCAATAATCTTCTAGGAATCTTGATGCAGACTCTAGCTACGGTTTTTGACTGAGTTGTCAATAATCAATCGTTGTAGGGAGTAAAGAACCAATAGGAGAGCTCTAGTTTACGGGAATTGGATTCGGTGTAAGTTGGTGTAATTACACAGTTTGACTAGATTAGATAATTAATTGGTTAGCAGTTAATTATGTGTAATTGGTAGGAATAGTCACCCTCTTTAATTCATTGGGGGGGGGGGGGCGCTGTGAATTACTGGTAACTACGTGATGTAATTACAAGTTTACTTTTTGAATTTCTTCCTTTTCGTTTTTAGTAACTATGTAAACGCACCATTAACAAACAAAAAGTACAGCTATGAGGACTCAATTCTCGACCACCTTGTAGGAAGGGTGCTTGATTTGTGAGCCTCCAACAAATCATCTACTTACATTAAGTTTGCATACTAAAAAAACAAGTTAATTATGCAAAATTCTACGAGTAAAAGTCCTACTTCTCTGTGCTCTTGTTGAAAACCTATGTACAGTTTCCTCCTTAATGTGTGCAACTACATTCTCACTTTGAACAATCGTGTGCTTAAAGATCTTCCAGTTTCTGACTCTACAAGTATGATAAAGTATTGCTCCACTGATAGCTGTCATTGCCTCCTTTTGAGATGTCTTACAATGCTTCTTGTTAATCTTGTTTAGAACTTGCTTCATATCTCCTGCTTGAACCTGAGTATTGGTCCACTTTAACAGCTCTCTTCTAACATTCGTAACTCAATTACACTCAAATAAATGGTTGTTGGTCTCCATATTCTTTGTATCACATAAGCAGCACCATGGATCCTCCACTCTCATATTCATCTTCAACATCCTTTCTTTTGTTAGCAATCTCCCTAGTATTGCTAGATAGATTATAACTCTGTGCTTTGGCTAGGCTACTGAAATCCACATTAAGCTTGCCAACTCTATCTTCCTGTGGGTCCCCATCACTTGTAGGTAACTACTAGTTATGGAGTAATCACCCTTTGCTGTCAGGCCATATATATTTCCAGTGTACTAGCTTTTCATTTTTTTTCTTTTATGGAATTCAACTTTCTCCAATACCAGTTCTGTCCTGTGGAGCTTTGTGGTCCCAAAACTTGTGTCCCCCTTCATATAAATCTCATGAACCCACCTTACCTATTGAAAATTTGTATCCATTATCAATTGCCACACTAATTTGCCTATTGATGCCACATTCCAAGTTCTACAGTCCTTTATGTTTAAGCCTCCCTTATTCTTTGGCAAGTAGACTTTTCCCCAATCAACCAAGTTTGCCTTTCTTTGATCATCTGAGCTACCCTATACATATTCTCTACATTTTCTGTCCACTTCCTTCAAAATGCTCTGTGAGACAGTACAAAAACTGAGCCCCAGAAACTATGTATTGAAAATAACACTGCATTAAGCACCTGTATTCGTCCAGCATATGATACCATTTTACTCCACTTCTTTGATGATAAAATCCATGTACCTTATTGGAAACTCTCCTAATGTGTAGCCTATTTGTTGCAGCAAGTTATTTGTCATCTGATCTAGTACCTCTGCTATAAAGATGCTTGATTTCTCCATATTTGCCACCAAACCAGTCACTGAACTAAAGTGACTGAGTGCTTCTTTGGTTCTTCCTACTGACTTCTCTTCTCCTTTACGAAAAGACGACTAAGTCATTAATATCAGATGTGTGAGTCTCTCTTTTTTACACATGGGGTGAAATTTTAAATCTGGTAGTTGCCCATCCTCTTCAAAACTCTTGAAAGGTATTCCATTACCAACACAAATAATGGGGGGGATGCAGGGTTTCCCTGCCTTAAACCTTTTTACCGTCACAGTATCCATACCTTTCTCCATTAATTTTTATAGTGGACTTGGGGGTTGTCACACAAATCATTAGCATCTTTATGAACCTATCAGGGAACCCATATCCTTGTAAAGCTTTTTCCAATAATTCTCAGCTCACCATATCATAGGCTTTTCTAATGTCAATCTTCATAAGGCATCTTGGTGTTGTCTTTGTTCCACAGTGTCTTAGCGTATCATGGCATATAAGAACATTGTGCATCATGGATCTCCCCTGTACAAATGCAGCCTGGTTGTCTGCCACTATATGAGATACTGCTCCTATCAATCTGCTACAGATCATTTTAGATATACATTTGTAGATTACATTGCAACAAGAAATTGGTCTATACTGGCTTGCATTTTCTGGAAAGTCTACCATTGATATTATTGCAATATTTTTGCATTTATTTATCTCAGCAATTTCCCATTTCAGAAGAACTCAAGGACATCCTCTGTGACTTCTTTCCCTACTATATCCCATGCAGTTTTAAAGAAATCACTTCCATACTCATCCGACACTGGACGCTTATTCTTGTTTATTTCAAATATAGCAGTCTTCACATCCTTCTTTTTGTATTCTTTCAGCAATTTCACCTTCTGTTCACTGGACAATATGTTACCATTCTGCGAAAATTTAGTCCTTGCCTTTGTTCTGCCTTCAACGTTACTCCCTAAAAGCTCTTCATAGTAGTTCACAAAATCTTTTGGCAATGCTAGCTGGCTCATACTCCATCAGCCCTTACTCATTCTTCAGCTGAGTAATTACATGCTTCATCTTCCTGTGATGACTGGATAAAAATAGCTGGTGTTATCATCCCCTAGTTTCACCCAATTCACCTTGCTTCTTTGTTGTAGATATATCTCTGCAAGATATGATGATCTCTTAAACTTCACATATTTCTCCTTCTCTGTTTGGAGAGCTTCATTTTGGGGACATGTCTGCAACTGCCTTTGAGCATTCAGTAATCTACTCTGTCCTCTGCAGCTTCAGCCACTATATTTTTTAATGTTGAGAATTCATCTTGTCCAGTTCCTTTTTAGTGATTTCAACTTCTGCACCACTTTGAACATCCCATCCTTATTGTACTATCTTTTTGAAGAGGTTGTGATGACCCCAGTTGTTACAATATTGAAAAGCTCTCTTTCCTCCTCTTCTCTTCTGTAATCACCACTTTCACAAGGCAATGATCACTTATGCCTTCTGGCAAGAACACAGCTTTGCCTAGTGGCATCAAACTAAGCCATTCACCATTGATGAAAGCCCAATCAGTTTTTGAGAAAACTCTTCGCTCTCCATGATTATCATTCCATGTGTACCTCCCTCCTTGATATGGCAACTCTATCAACCCACATTCCTCTACACTTGTTGCACACCTATCATTTCTCCCCATGTAAATTGATTACCCGCTATTCTATCATCAATTTTTAATACTGAACTGAAATCACCCAAAACTAACCAAGGTTGGTTCATTGAGCTATTTGGCCTGCTTAATTCAGTCCATAATTCCTTCCTTTCTTCCTTTGTGTTGTAAGCATACACAAAGCTTATCATAAACTCCACGAGATCATTTGTGCTAATTTGTTCACTCGTGTAACCTGAAAAAAATCAGGTCTCCTTGTCACTCAAATTCTCCCATTATAATGGCACTCCAAGTTTGTTGTATAATGCGAGCCATTAAACAAGTTGCTGGCTATGTGCTCTATTTTTGTTGTTTTCATCTTTGTTTCAAGCAGACATACTAATCCCATTTTTTCCTCATTGCAAAGGAGTCTTATCTCCTTTTGCTTAGTAGGGGCATTCAAACCCCTTACATTCCAGCTAATTATGTTCTCCATTCCCAGATTGAGGTGGCTGTCTTCCCTCTTTCTCTACTGTCATCTCATTTTGTGCCACACTCTCCTGCTTGTTCAATATCTGAAGCTAGCTTACCAACTGTGGCTGACTAGTTTTGTTTGGTGTTACCCAAATTACCTTAGCCACCTGGTTGCTACTTTATTCTTGCTGCGCCATCTGTTGAATTCTATTCTCCATGCCCCCTCTAGTACTTTTACAGAGCCCTTTCTTATTCTCCATTTGAGTATGTGATTGGTCCCTTTTGGTCTTTATCTTCCTTCTTTTCTGTGCTTAATTCCTGTACCTCTTTCCCAATTATAGGTATGAATCCTTCCCCTTTAATCATCCTCCACTCCTTTTCTGTTTGTTCCTTTGTCTGAGTGGTTTCTTCTTTCTACATATCTCTTCAGAATGCCCATACTTCTTACAAAAGCTGCATAGAATTGGTCTCCAATCATATATAACCTTCTTCTCTATTATATTCCCCTTTTCAATTTTTAAACATGATTTTGTTTGGTAAATTTGAGTCTCAGTGCCACCTCTACTAGCAACCTGGCAAAGTTCAATCCAAATTCTTCTTTCTCTGAAGCAATTTCCCTACTAAACTCCCGGTCCAAGCAATCGAATCCAATATAGGAACAGTGTGCAATTCATCTCTTGTGAATTCCATTTTCGGACTCCATGCCTTGACAATAAAAGCTTTTTTTATCAACGTGAAGAATCCCTCCTTTGTCCTTCAGCAGGATCAAACCTCACTAGGACTACCCCATTTTTCATCATTGAAATTTTATTTATACTATGTTTCAACCATATCCCTTCATAACTTCAAATGGAGGATAAGCCCCAAAAAGATAGCATATCACAGTATTTTTCCAGAATTCTATCTGAGTCTCAATATCCTCATACTCGATTTCAATAATTGAATTTCCCGTATTCAAAGTCTTTGAGATGTCGAAATTGTCCCAAATTGAGCTTCGCTTCTCCTTTTCTGAAACTTCTTCCTGCTTCACAAGTTTCGCCCATGATTTTGGGCTATTACTTGTAGTTTACCTGCCCTATCTCTCTTCTCTGCTGACTTGCTTCTTTCGCTTCTTCTGGGCTTTCTCTGCCTTTTCCTTCTCTTCCTCTATCATCTGGTTCAATTCCCCTTTTTTCCTTCCATTACTTACCCATTTCACCTAGGCTTGATCCAGTTCTTAGTTTCTCCAATTTTGCTTCCTCTCTTAGTTGTTGCTTGTATATTCTGCATTTCCGTTGCCATGATTGTCTTCGGTGAGAGTAAGGCTGCTCAAAACCGGGACGGACCGTACCGAGACGAACCGGTACCGGGTCTCGTTACGTACTGGGACGGGACGAGATGGATTTTTTTTTTTAATTTATAATTATTGTACGAATAATTTATAATTTTTTAACGTTATTCACTGAAATAATTTAATTTAACACTATTTATTTTATAATTATTGTATGAATAACTTATAATCTTTTTAAAATTTGATAAAATTTATATATATATATATATATATATATATATAAAGGGCTTTCTAGAGATCCCAATGACCAATCCTCGCATGAATTGCTAAGGATCCAATAAGTCGAACATTGATTCCTTCAGATGTGTCAATTGGGCAAATACATCCATAATGACTAAGATGGATATCTCGTATCCGAAAACTAGCAGTGCGACCTGTCAGTTCTCCAAGGC
>JBDJHY010000078.1:16760548-16776223 GCA_039654485.1 Withania somnifera
AAGAGTGCTTTCATTTATTGCAGGTAGAAGTCAAAGTGAGAGAATCCTATTAGTGTTGTTGCATGTGGGTCCAACGGGTCGACAGAGGTATGTCCCAAAGCTCTGTGGCATGAGATATTACGGGGGGTTGGAGAACAAATGATAACCAAAGATGATTTTGTAAAAAAAAAATTGTTTCTAACCTCAATATATCTGTGGCTAGCTGAGCAAGATACTACAGATTCTGGATCACCACTAATAATTCGTGCCCTTCCATCAGTAGAGTTAAAGTCAGCTCGTTCTTGCAAGCCTCAACTTCATCCATAATAATATGAGGGGCAATT
This sequence comes from Withania somnifera, assembly GCA_039654485.1. NCBI lineage: Eukaryota > Viridiplantae > Streptophyta > Magnoliopsida > Solanales > Solanaceae > Withania > Withania somnifera. The sequence continues at coordinate 16,760,872 of JBDJHY010000078.1, forward strand.
TAAGTATTCCGTTATATGGTTGTTTGCTTAGTAGGGGTCAATTTAGCTAGTATAAGTGTAGGGTTTGGAATAGATAATTTATAGGGTGTCTGGGATCTGTTAGTTTTTTGGGGTTTCTTCTTTTGTTGAAACTAACAATCTTTCATCTGCTTTCCTCAGTCTCCTTCTTCCAGTGTGTTGTTGGCTTGTGTTTTTTCAAGTGATGCAGCTATTTGGTTTGGTCATGTTTCAACTTGCAAGTGTTGGCTTTGCTGTCTTGGACAATCTTCCTAGTTTTTTTCCTACTAGCTAAATATAGCATGATCATAAAATTCTGTAGGGAGTTGAGGAAGGCGTATCCATATTGAGGTGAATGATTTCTTTGCGTTATTTATGAATCATGGTCCATTTTATAATGCTTTCCTGATGGCTGATTTTCTTTCCTAGTAGTTTGATGATTATTGAGCAGGTCCAAAGTTGATATAGCCTTAGTTTATCTTCTCTCTATTTTCATTTTTATTTTGCCTTTTCTTGTAAATATACTAATTTAATGATATATGACCACATAGTATGTAACACTAGTATGACCACATAGCTAATTTTGGCCCTTTTTTGCTTTAATTTTTATGATTAATTCAATTAAACTATACTAACTTAAACATACATCAATTATTTTTTATAATATTGAGTATATATATATTCATCAATTAATATTTTTAAAAGACTATATATATATCTTAATTATTTAATTTAATTTATAAAGGTCTTGTCAAATACTAATTATTAATAGTTAACTTTTCTTTTAAAATTTCAATATAATCATGTGATTATGCTTGAACAATTAAACGGTATACTTGTAATTATATTGTGGCAAATAAACAGGTCATTGTAATTATTAGACTGATATTATTTTAGTAATTACACAAATTTCAATTACCAAGTAGCTTTTTTTTTAACCAGATCATTAGTGATTTTTCTTTTTCCCCATTTATGATTACCTAATGACCGAAGCTCTATGTTAGGGAGTTGATCCTCGTTTTGTTTATACGTTGTTGTTATTGTCAGTATTCTCAAGTACCGGTGAAAGTTGACATTTGCAGTCTTTAAGTTTCAGGGGATCAAAAAATTTCCATGGAGTGAGCTTATATTTTAGGGTTGACAGTCGTACAATTAAAAAGAATCTTGAATTACTTGCAAGTTTCACCTCATACGTTTAATCTTGACTATTAGCCTTCACAATCGGTGTTACACATAACAACATGGTATTATTATTCGTCTTTTTTTATTTTATTTTTACAAGTAATGATGTTGAACTGAAAAAAAATGTTAATTTGAGTTGTTTATTATCTTATTTAATGCTACTGAATGAATAGATACTTTGAAATTTCTAAGTCATAGAAAAAGGTCTATTCATGTCCATCATTTTAAAACATCTCATCTTAAAATGGCTAGATAAGTAAATAATATTCTCATCAAAATTGTAGAATTTCAAATACTTAAACGAACTCATTGTCATCAAAGTACACATTTGTTTTTCCAAAATACTTAAACGAATTCATTGTCATCAAAGTACACATTTGTTTTTCCAGATGACTAGAACCAAAAGCATAAAAATAAAAAGAAGCAAAATATTAAAACCTAAATTTACAAGCTACCGAAACAATTAAATGTCAGCCACTCAATTACTCTACAATATAGAAACAATTAGATCTTACTTGTGAAATTTTATTGATATGTTATTGTGTTTGTTGTTATTTAGAAATTCAAGATAAAAATAATAGTTATTTTAATTATATATACCATTATATTATGGAATTACTTCTTCTTAATCGGATTTAATTCTATCTTATTTATATTCATGACTATACATTTATACTAAAGATCTAATTTTTTTAGTAGTGCTCAACTTCAAGAAATATTTAATAAATAGTATGTAATAACTTGTTAGCATATCATACAATTATATTTGTTATTTTTTGTAATGAGTGTGATATGAGCTAATCCATTATTTATTTTGGAAAAGAGTGTTTAATATACTTTCTTTTCCCTCTCTCACTACCCTAGGTTTTTCTGTTTTCTTATATAATATTAGTAAATCTGTCAACAATTTATGCCATCAATAAAGTAAATTATAATATAATTAAATAATAACTATTAACTATGTTAATAAAAATTTCAATATAATCATGTAATTATGTTTGAACAATTAAACGGTATATTTGTAATTATATTATGGAAAATAAACAGATCATTGTAATTATTAGACTGATATTATTTTAGTAATTACACAAATTTCAATTATCAAGTAGCTTTTTTTTTTTTAACCAGATCATTAGTGATTTTGCTTTTTCCCAATTTATGATTACCTGATCACTGAAGTTCTTTGTTAGGGAGTTGATCCTCATTTTATTTGTACGTTGTTGTTATTGTCAGTATTCTCAAGTACCGGTGAAAGTTGACATTTGCAGTCTTTAAGTTTCAGGGGATCAAAAAATTTCCAAGGAATGAGCTTATATTTTAGGGTAACTAAAGAGAATCTTGAATTACCCGCAATTTTCACCTCGTACGTTTAATCTTGATTATTAGCCTTCACAATCGGTGTTACACATAACAACATGGTATTATTATTCTTCTTTTTTATTTTATTTTTACGAGTAATGATGTTGAACTGAAAAAATATATTATCTTATTTAGTGCTACTGAATGAATGGATACTTTAAAATTTCTAAGTCATAGAAAAAGGTCCGAATTATATATATACTAATAATATATTATATTTATTTTATATAAAAAAAAATTAATATAAAACTGGTCCGAGTTAGATGGATCAATGAAAAACATATAAACTTGATGGGACGGCTCAGTCATTATACCGATCCCTTATAATTTAGGATATGTAGTAACCCGGCCCGTTGGACATGAGGGTTATATGCAGATTGCGATTTATTTTGTTTTGAGTCCTTTAAACAAAAGTTTTCTGTATTTTTGAAATGAAGGAACGCTAATTATTCTACTGTGTTGGTCTAATCAAATAATCTATTACTATTAATTAATTTACCGGAAAACAACTAAAATGCGTAAGATGACAACGCACACATACTCTAGCGAGGACGCAGGGTCCCAGTTCCGATCTGTTCGTCTACTATTGCAAGCACTGCAGTTCTCACGTTCTCATCTCCGGTTCGTACTATGTGTCATTCTAAAACTAAGGTGCTAAATATAACAGAACATTAATCCTTTACAATGTACCAATCTAGAACTAGGAGTTGAAAAATTAGCCTATTACCTTTTTTAATTTCTTTTTTTTATGAAATTCAAATGATTCAATTATTCAACAAATTTTAGATTCTCAGTTACAAAATACAGCTATCGAAGGAGGAATCAAAAAGGAAATCTCAAAAATTTCACAATATAAGAATGAAGATAGCCAAAATTCTATCAAGAGAGATCAAAACATTTAGAAAATTTGAGAGAAGAGATTACCTCGATTTTGGGTTGCGGTTTGAAATTCAAGTGAAAAAAATGAAAAATTATTTTAATTTTTATCTCTTGAATTTTGGGTGAAGAAGAAAGAATTCATACAGTTTTGAAATTTGATTTTGGGTTAAGAATTGGGAATACAGTATTTTTGTATTTTGACTTTGAGATATTAGAACTTTTACTATTTTCAGTTTTAGTTTAAGAACTACAACAACACGAAAGGCAGCATTTTAGAGGCAGAGTGCCGCTGGACTATCTGTTGCTTCTTGTTGAGTGGGTTTAAATTTAATACATGTATATAAATATAAAAAATATAATTTTTTATTGAAAAGATTCGGAGTAAACTCCCTATCACCGCTCTAAGTTCACCCCTGCTTTTATCTTTTCAAACTTATAGTATGACCCAAATTTTAGCTGCACAAAATCAAATAAAAACATGAAGGTTTTTGAATTGCAATGAGTCTTTTTAATATAAAATAATGAAAGAAGAACATTGTGTAGTATTTGAAAAAATTATAGTTAAAGGAAGGGTGTGTTTGGTATGGAATTTTCTGATGTTATATTTTTTAGAAAATAAGTTTTTTAAAAATAAAAAATGACTTTCTCTGAAAGTAGAGAAAATAATTAGTTTCATTCTATTTCAAACCGTCACTCCTTAACCGTTCCATTCCTTTCATCCCATTATTTTTATCTCATTTTAATTCTATAGTACATAAATAAATAAGGTATAGATGTTTTGGAGATAATATTTTTTATTTACTTATCAAATATTAAAAAATAAATAAAATTATGTCTAACAAGTCAAAAACATGAAGGGAGGAAAAGCTAGTGCAGTTACTGCTGAATTCAGTAGGATTACAATAATATTCATACATAATTTTGCTTCAAAGACCCAGCAAAATTATACAGTAGAAACAATTTAAATCCGTGAAAATCATGGAGGTGGAGCTCAAAGAATTGATGAATAATCTCCATTCTCTCAAGCAATCAATCTCAGATCCTTTTCATCTTGCTCTAATCAACAAGGTACTTTCACACATCCAATCACATTCCTTTTCTTGATTCCACTCTTTTTTATTCTTGAGTGTTAGGTTAAATTCAGCTGGATCTAATATAGTAAAGTTGAAGAATTTGTTATGGGGTTAATTGATTCAGTGCTGATAATATTCAGAAAGAATTTAGGTTGCCTAGGTTAAAAATGATCAAATAGTAGCAAATCTAGGATTTCTAGAATGTGGGTACACCACTGGAGAGAAAAGAAAGGAAAATGTATCAAGCAAGAATTTCCTCACAGTAAATAATCTAACATTCAACCAAATGCACTATTTAACTTTCTTGTAGTATAAGGGTTACCAGTCTATAATATTATATACGATAACATACACAGTATATTCCCACAAAGTGGAGTCTAGGGAGGATAACATGTACGCAGTCCATATCACTACCTTACCTCAGGTGTGAGGTAGAGAAGCTATTTCTCTTAGACCCCCGACTTAAGACCAATAATATTATATCAATTAAAAAAAAATATGCATAAGAAACCTAGTTTTACGGAAATACCATGAGTTCATATGTACTTTTTTTCTTTTATTTTTTTTAACCGTGGTGTTCGAAGTCAGCTTGTGCGCACCTCGACTACTTCCGCACGGGATACTTGCCACCTCTTATAAGCAACAGGTACCAGGTAACTTTGTCTACCAAGACTAGAATAGAAAGAAATCACCTAGTGTTTGTCTCTATTGGAATTGAACCTAAGACCTTGTGGTGCTCAACCCACTTCATTGGCCACTAGACCACATCCTTAGGTGCCACGTACCCCATTGTCTTGCCTATAAATTCGACACTAGAATGATTCAGTCATTCTTTTGATGCATTGAATGTGCACTATATGGAGAATCTTAGTAGCTCAGTTGGTTGGCTTCCTACTTGAGCTTTCAGCTTGTTGGTGAAGGATCGATTCCCCACCTTATAGTCCCGCACCCATTTCTCCTTCCCCTAACCCCCATTTTTTTTTAAAAGAAATTCAGTATATTGGACTTACCGCAATTGGTGTTTGGCATTGTTTTAGATTAGTCATAAATTACCTGAATTAAGCCTTGGTTCATAGAGAAAAGGAGAGGATTTCTAGTACTTTTTTTTTTGACATAAGATGAACTGAAATGGAGAACTATAGTCTGTGAGGATTCATCTAGCCGACTGAAGCTTGTTTAGAATTGAGGCTTAGCTGTTGTTGTTGGTTGTAAGTATCGCAGTTCCATCCTCCCAGAATCAGAGGTGGATTCAGGATTATAGTTTTATGGGTTCAGTACTCGGGTTTTAATTACTGAACCATCATCTTATTTGAGTTATAGGATCACAGTTCAATATTTTCAACAATTTCAATGTATTTTACATTGAAAATTCATGTCTACTTTAGGATAAAAGTTATGGGATCATTTGAACCCATAATATTATACTAGATGCGCCCCTGCCCAGAATCTAGAACCTCAGCTTGTTTCGAAGTATTTATAACTGTATTCAAATTCATATCCTTCATAGTATCTTATGCTATATGAGCTTTGGTTTATGTCTTTTGCTATATAGGAGTTCTTCAGGTTTACTTCACATGTTTAATGTGAAATGCATATATTTGCCTTTTGATATCCCTCAAATTTAACACGGTTACTTAAAGTAGATTCATAATTGGGAAAGATTTTGGTCTTTCACATCCATTTTGCTTTACTATACATCTAAACCTGCATGTAACCTTAAAGGAAAAAGGAGTAGAAGCTCCATCAATGAAGTTTTTAAGAATTTTCTACAGTATTTGTTGAAAATATCACCATACTTTCAAATCCTATTAACGTTTTTTCATGCACGGTCATGAGATTTTGATATATTCTTCTCTTTGGTCGTATTTCTAGATGCATTTGCATGCTGAAAACATCGCTACTCTTGAGAAGTCGGGAACTATTCGCCGTTCAAAAGTCAAGGTTAGCGTATATAGTCTGTCATGCCATATTGTCATTGCAATTAACTGAGAACTTTAGTCAAATAGTTACATGATTGTGATGGTTGCAGGACATGAGTGCTGAAGTTGTTGATAGCAATCCCTATAGCAGGCTTATGGCACTCCAGCGAATGGGTATTGTGAATAATTATGAAAGAATACGAGAGTTCTCAGTTGCCATAGTTGTATGTACTTTATCTCCCTCGTGTTAAATTCTGTATTTGTACTGTTATAGAACTGAGCTTTTACTCTCCAGTATTGTTCTACATGTGTCATGACTTCTAATTATGCTATGAACTTGAGATTCATATTATTTAGTATTTCTTGTCAAGGTCTAATTATGCTACTTGAGAGTAGGGTCGTGGAACATAGGGACTTTATAAGGTAAGTCCATAAAATTAGTTAAGGTTTTAAGGAAGAGAAGAATTAATATAGCTTGTATCCAGGAGACCAAATGGGTTGGCACTAGAGTGCAGGATGCGGATGGGTATAAGTTATGGTATTTGGGAGGTGTGAGGTATAGGAATGGGGAAGGAGTCTTAGTTGATGACGAGGTTAGGGAGCAGGTGGTAGAGGTTAGGAGGGTAAACGACAGACTGATGTTATTAAGTTGGTCATTGGAGGGGATACTTTTAACAGTATTAGTGCTTACTCGCCACATGTGGATTTAGATGAGGAAGAGAAGACGAGCTCCTGGGAGGTTTTAGATGAGGTGATGAGAGGGGTGCCTGACTCTGAAAAACTCTTTATAGGTGGTGATTTCAATGGGCACATCGGTTCTTTGCGGAGAGGGTATCACGATGTGCATGGAGGTTTTGGTTTCGGAGAAAGGAACGAAGGCGGGGCTTCTCTTTTGGGTTTTGCTAGAGCCTTTGGATTGGTGGTAGTGAATTTGAATTTTTCCAAGAAAGAGGAACAATTGTTTACTTTTCGTAGTTCAGTGGCGAAATCTCAGATAGACTTTTTTCTACTTCAGAAGGGGGATCGAGGCTTGTGTAAAGACTGTAAGGTTATCCCTATTGAGAATCTTTCGACTCAATATAAGCCACTAGTGATGGACTTGGAGAAGAGGAAGAAGAGGAAGAAGATGATGAAGAGGGTTGTAGAGGATCCGTCTAGCTTGACCCAGCTAGTGCTCTAAAGATGGGGGAGAAGTTGTTGGATATGGGAGCTTAGAAGAGTAAGGGGACGCTGACAGTATATGGGATAAGACAGCGAAGTGTATTAGGGGGAGATGTCGAGTGAGGTGTTGAGTGTTGCTAAAGGTCGTTCTGGTAGGCGTTGGGGGGAATTGGTGGTGAAATGGAGAAGTTCAAGGAAAGGTGAGGGCAAAAAAGAGGGCTTTTGTGAAGTTGACAGATACCACAACCAAGGAGGAGAAGCGGATAAGTAGAGTAGAGTATAATTTTGCGAGAAAAGAGGCTAAGATGGCGGTTATGGCTGCTAAAACAATAGCTTTTGAGAGATTGTATGCTGAGTTAGGGGATAAAGGTAGGGATAAAAGGTTATATAGGCTAAGCCAAGGCTAGGGAGCGAAAGGCGCGTGATTTAGACCAAGTGAGGTGCATCAAGGATGAGGATGCTAGGGTTTTGGTAGAGGATGTGCTTATTCAGAAAAGATGACAATCTTATTTTTATAGGCTTTTGAATGATGCAGGGGGAAAGGACATTGTGTTGAGGGATTTGGAGCACGAAGGGAGGAGTAGGACTTATAGTTATGGCAGGTGCATTAAGGTGGAGGATGTGAAGCGTGCTATTCGTAAAATGTGTAGGGGTAGAGCAACTAGACCAGATGAGATTCCGGTGGATTTTTGGAAGAGCTCAGGTGGGGCAGGCATGGCATGACTCATTGAGTTGTTCAATGTTATTTTTAGGACGACAAAGATGCGTGAAGCCTGAAGCCTGGAGATAGAGTACGATGGTCACATTATATAAGAACAAGGGTGACATTCAAGATTGCAATAATTATAGGGGTATCAAGTTGTTAAGCCACACTACAAAGGTTTGAGAAAGGGTGGTGGAGTTGAAGTTGAGGAGGATCGTGCCTATTTATGAGAATCAGTTTGGCTTTATGCCAGGTCGCTCGACTACAGACGCTATCCATCTTGTGAGGAGGCTTGTGGAGCTATATAGAAAGGATAAAAAGGACTTGCACATGGTGTTTATCGATCTAGAGAAGACTTACGATAAAGTTTCTAGGGAGGTTTTGTGGAGGTGCTTGAAAGCTAGAGGTGTCTATGTGGCTTACATTAGAATGATAAAAGATATGTATGACAAAGTCAAGACTCATGTAAGAACAACGGGAGGAGATTTTGAGGCCTTTCCTTTTTAATGGGGTTGCACTAGGGTCGACTCTTAGCTATTTTTATTTGCCTTGGTGATGGATGTTTTGACACGGCGAATCCAGGGTGAAGTGCTTTGGTGTATTTTATTTGCGGATGATGTGGTTCTGATCGATGAGACTCGCGGAGGTGTCAATACTAAGTTGGAGGTTTGGAGACAAACCTTAGAGTCTAAAGGGTTTCAGTTAAATAGGACCAAAGTGGAGTATTTAGAGTGCAAGTTTAGCGTGGCTCTTCCTAAGGATGAGGTGGTAGTGAAACTTGATAGTCAAGTCATTCAGAAGAAAGATAACTTCAATTATCTTGGGCCTATGATCCAGTGAAATGGGGAGATTGATGAGGATGTCACTCACTGTATTAGTGCAGGATGGATGAAGTGGAGGCTCGCTTCGGGAGTCTTATGTGATAAGAGGATGCCCCCTAAACTTAAAGGTAAGTTCTATAGGATGGCGGGTAGGCCTGCTATGTTTTACGGGGCTGAGTGTTGGCTTGTGAAGAACTCTCATCCAAAGGATGAAAAAGGCAGAACTGAAAATGCTGCGATAGATCTGTGGAGTCACTAGGAGCAATAAGATTAGAAATGAGGTTATTTATGACAAGGTGAGGGTGAGTTCGGTGGAAGATAAGATTCGAGAAGTAAGGTTGAGATGGTTCAGGCATATGATGAGGAGGGGCTCGGATGCTCCTGTACGCAGGTGTGAGAGGTTGTCATTGGATGGTTTCAGGCGAGGTAGAGGTAGAGGTAGAGGTAGACCGAAGAAGTATTTGAAGGAGGTGATTAGACATTACAGAGAGCTGTTGCAGCTTACCGAGGACATGATTCAGGGTAGAAAGTTGTGGGGAAGATGTGAATTAGGGTGGTAGGTTAGGAGGTAGGAGTGAGTTCTTGCTGGTAGGGTGTGTGTTTTGTTTTGTTTCTCGTGCTAGTAGTAGGGTAGTGTATTTCTTGTAATGTCCTGCATTTGACATTGAATTGAGGGTTGTTATTCAGATTGATTGTTGTATTATTCTGCGTGACGTTTTTGTTATTTGTTGTTATTTTTAATACTTTATATTATTTATTATTGTACTAGACTGTGGTTTTTGTCGTGAGTCCAGGGTCTATCGGGAACAACCTCTCGACCTTATCTCTGAGGTTGCGGTATGGAATACGTACACTTTACCCTCCCTAGATCTCACTTGGTGGGAATTTACTAGGTGTGTTATTGTTGTAGTTATCTGCCATAGTGACTGTGCCAATCTGAGTATTAATCTCCTGGAATTTCTAATGGTATCTGTGGAATTTATTTTACCTGGCCATAAATCGGTGTCAATATGGCTTAGGGCCTAGGTTAAGGTCTAGGAACTACAAAACCTTTACTATGTTCATCGAGCTGTTAGAACAATTGTTTAGATTTCACTATATTTTTTTACTTTTTGGTTAAAAGGTAGCAATGCCACCAAATATTTAGACTTCACTCTTTTAAACATGCATTTGAGTCTTCTATATTTTACTTTAGACTTGCTAATTGGAACTGAGACGAACAAGAGATCAAAAAGAAAGTTTACTGGTTAAATAAAGTGCAAGGGTATTAAACACTGCATTAACTAATAACTTTGTCCGTATTGAGTGGACAAATCTCCAAATACAAAGATAATGATAATTTCATACCAGATTTGTACTAGTACATATATTTAAAATAAAACATAACGATAACCCCTAACACATAAATAAACAGTTACTGTTGTAGATAACTGTTGGTAACTACTATAGATAATTGATGCTTAGATATTTTATCCTATCAGAAAACCAAGAAACTAAGCTAAATTACCTCCACATGCTCTTTTAGAGTAAGTCCGTAAAAGAGTAGTCATATCAGTGCACCCCACCCGAAAAGTCGCTTGTCCTCAAGGTGAAAAAAAAGAAGCTGTGCAGCTAACGGATCATAATTTTTCCATCTTGGTTCTTTGAGAGGTCGACCAACTCATTGAGTAAAATAATTCAAGTTGCGGATTGGTGGTTGGGGGTCCCTAACGATGAGCCAAAACTTGTTCAGGTGAAATAATGAGCTTGCCTTCATCATATAATGGTAGTTCTGGTGGCTGAGAAGGCAAGTCAAAAGAAAGAGTTTATTGGAAAGATGTTGTGTTTTTTTCTTTTTAGGAACATCCTTCAATTTATAAGTTTTCCTATTCAATTGGAAGATCAGAATTTTTTTGTTCCAATTGGCTTGTATTGTGTTCAGAGATTTGAGTCATTGTATAAGCAACGTCATGTCTGCCCCAACAAAGGAAAAAGGAAAAGAATCGTGCTTTGTGGCCAAGTTAGAAACTTCTACTGACAGATCTGGACAAACTTTGTTGCATTTAATAATTTCACAATTTCCTATCTGGACACCAAAAGTACGGATATATTGGACTGCCAACCCAAGTGCCATGACAGTTTCTTCTGTAACCACATTATGCGTTAAACCACTATCCACCAACATTAGCACTTTATGCCCGTAAAGAGTGCCTAAAAGTTTTATAGTTGAAGCGAATTTTTTTCCCAAAAGTGCATTAAATGAGATCTTTGATAAATTAGTAGGAGGCGTGTCTTCGTTCTAGTTATCTTCAACATTTTGCACATTGTTCTCCTTTTGCATTAACTTCAAATGTGCAAAAGTTCCAAGTTTGCAGCGATGACCAGGGGCAAACTTATTTCCATAACGGTAGCATAGGCCTTTTTCTCGGCGAAATTGTTGCTTAGAATTTAGTAGGCGAAGGTTTGGGAAGTGATGGTTGCTGAGAAGAGCGTGTAACTGGTTGGAAAAATGATTGAAAATTAAAGGATTCTTTAGTGGCAGAGAGGAAGTCCCAACTGATGAAGGTCGTGATATAAAAGGTCAAGTGGTTACCTTTTTGGACCGATTTGGTTCATGTTTTCCTTCATATTCTAAAGTCAGACTCATTACCTTGTACGGAGATCGAGGCTTGTGAATCCTAATGTTTACACGAAGGTATTTTTGAGCTCACTAAGGAAAACTCCAATCAAACAGTGTTCTAGCCATTTTTGCACCGGTGATGCTCGTTTTGCAAATTCTTGCCTATACTCTAACATTGATCCAGTCTGTTGAATACTACACAGATGTTCATCTGGATTTTGAAACTCAGCGGGTCCATAATTTTCTTGCATCACTTTTACCAACTCATCCCAGTAATAAATGGTTCATTAACTATTGACCCAAGCAAAAAGATCTAATGCATCTCCCTCCAAAGACATTGAAGCCACATCAACCTTGCAATCATCAGGTGTTGATAATTTTGAAAATACTTTTCTTCTTTCAGAATCCAACCTCTAGGATCTCCTTTTTCATACTCTGAGAATTTCATTTTTGTGTGTGGATGCCTATAAGTTTCTGGATGTCTGCAAGTGCTATCAATCTCGCCTTCTTTCGATAAAACTTTAGATTTTTCTTATTGATTCTGATAGTTTTGTGCCTTTAATGCAGCCACATCAGCAGCCAAACTGTCTATGGCTCCCAATTTTGTTGCTATAGTGGTCGATTGTTGACCAATCTAATCAGGAGTTGACATGATTGGGCTCGTTGTTGGAAGCGTTGATTCGTGTGTTAACCATGACAAATCTTACTGCTCTGATACCAAAATGATAGGAACTGAGATGAAGAAGAGATCAAAAAGAAACTTTACTGGTTAAATAAAGTGCAAAGATCTTAAACACGACATTAACCAATAACCTTGTCCATATTGAGTGGACAAATCTCCAATTACAAAGATAATGATAATAATATTTTCTACCAGATTTGTACTAGATACATATATTTAAACCAAAACATAAAGATAATTCCTAACACATTGATAAACAATTACTCTTGTAGATAATTGTTGGTAACTACTATAGATAACTGTTGCTTAGATATTTTATCCTATCCGAATACCAAGAAACTAAGCTAAATTATCTTCACATGCTCTTCTAGAGTAAGTCTGTAAAGGAGTAGTCGTATCACTTGTATAGAACGCAACGCATCTGCTATTCTTCGATATTTAAATGCTCATGATTTTTCAATTTCTTCATGACAGGGCATAGGTGGTGTTGGCAGTGTTGCTGCTGAGATGCTGACAAGGTGTGGCATAGGTCGCCTTTTGTTGTATGATTATGACAAAGTGGAGTTAGCTAATATGAATAGGCTATTTTTTCGCCCAGAGCAGGTTTTTCGAGAAAATCTTCTTATTTCCATTTCCCTTGTTTATATATCTAGTAGCTTGTGAGTGATTACATTTCTATGTTGATAGTTTGTTTTACTGAGCCAAAGATTTTTTATGTTTTCTAACATGATAAGTTGGTATTCTTTGTTTCAATTAGAAAGAACTATCACTTTGGCACTTAACCATACAATTCTAATGTCATTTCCAGGTTGGTATGACAAAGACAGATGCTGCTGTACAAACTCTTTCAGAGATAAATCCTGATGTTGTGCTTGAGGTAGGACTTTTTGCAGTTTCGGGTGCTTTTCTCCAAGAGCAGGATATAGACAAAATTATAGTAATTGTTTCCACTCCATTCCTGAAAAATATGACTGAAATGCCATGTCCTTGTAAAATCAACTTTTAATCACTCTTAAATGCTCTGCCTTATTTTGAACTAATTTTTCTTTAATTGGAAGTGAGGTCCTTTGTAACTAGGACACTTAGAATTTTCTATTAGCTTTTTTATTTCAGTTGACAATAATGCCCCTCTTGTCTGTCCGATCACTGTGTTGATAGGTTGTGAGTATGATGACTTCCCAGTGTTTAGGTTGTGAGTGTGGTATTGACTTCTTCAAGTTTCTTAACTGGTCCCTGGAGCCTGGATGTATATAATTTTTTCTTCAATGGACTGTGCTAGAAAAATTGATCCAGCCTATTTATGGATTAAAATGTAAACCAAGCCCCGCATCTAGAACTTGAAGCATGAAAGAAGCTAATAATCCGTACTTTCAAGTCCAATCTCTTTCTCTCTCCCTCTCTGGACCATGTCCAGTGCATGTGTTGCCGGCTTTTGTTGCCTCAGCTGAAAACTTGGCATTGTTTCTGCTTCTACATACTGCATGAATGTGTGTATGGCCATCCCAAAAGGTTTGTTGAAAGTATGTGCGATTTGAACCTTAAATTATTATGGTAGTTTGGTTGCTTTTGACATTTCTTTACTAATGTTCCTGTACACTTTTACTCATAAGATGCCTTTTTTCGTGCATTCTATAATTTCTTAGGGTTTTTTCCATCTTCCTCTTATTATGATTTAGCTGGGTTGTTTTTGTAGAGCTACACATTAAATATCACAACAGTGGCAGGTTTTGACACATTTATGTCAAGTCTTACAAATAAATTATTCCAGCCAACTAAGAGTGGTAGTGGGGTTGACCTAGTCTTGAGCTGTGTAGATAATTATGAAGCAAGGATGGTGGTAAATCAGGTGAGAAAGTATCTGCTACCTAAAAATTAATTAATGGCCAGTGTATGTTTTTGTGTCCCCTGATTCCTCTGTCTGAAAGTATCTCCAAACTTGTTCTTTCGCATGTACTTCTTTACTCTATATAAGAACAAGTTTGCTTTATATTAGGTTTTAGGTTATTTGTTTATTTGGTAAATTACCTACTAAATGATTCATCGTAATGCAGGCCTGCAATGAACTAAACCAGACATGGATGGAATCTGGTAAGTGGCTGAATTTCATTTTTTTTTTTGTCTTTCATATGTGTCAGGAAACTCTGAATTAAACCAAACATGGTTGGAATCTGGTAGGTGTATCTGAAGATGCTGTATCAGGTCACATACAATTGCTGATTCCTGGTGAAACTGCCTGCTTTGAATGTGTGCCTCCTCTGGTATGTTTAGTTATTGAAATTTTCCTTAATGGCTTCAATCAAGGATCACGAATCGTTACTTGAAGTGAGACTTGATTTGTGTAACAGTCCTCTATAACAATCATAGGCTTAAATTTGAGAAAAGTTAAAGGTTATCTTTTAACTAAAAATGATGTGAAACTACCTTGTTCTGCCAAATTTCGGTTTCTGTATGAACTCCAACTAAGATTGCTTTCAAGTAACCAAATAATTTTCTGTAATGGAATACTTGTGCTTTTAGGTTGTAGCATCTGGAATAGATGAACGGACCCTAAAGCGTGAAGGGGTTTGTGCTGCATCTTTACCTACTACAATGGTATGAAAAACCTTAGTTCCTCAATTATTTATCTGTTCCTTTTCTCTTTATTAATTTTAATGTAAGGCAAGTTCTAAGTTCTCTGTTGAAAAGATCACCATGTGAAAGACTTCTAAATGACAGGTAACTATAAAAAGAAATACTGGAAGTTATGATTGATGTTTGGTTCTTCTCATCTTTAAAATCGTTATTTTTCTCTTTCTAGCCCCATCTGCTGCTAATTTGGTGGCTTTTCTCATGTTTAATTTCCACTTACTTTTGAAGAATAATATGAACTTATTTATTGATTGATTGAAGCTGTATTACCAATACGTCATTTGATTTGGTAAATTCTGTCTTTGATAGGGAGTTATTGCTGGACTTTTAGTTCAAAACACATTGAAAT
>JBDJHY010000078.1:16915732-16929457 GCA_039654485.1 Withania somnifera
TATTACAGTATCGAAAAGATCTTATACTCTCTGGTTGACGGAGAGGGAAGGCTTTGGTATGACTTTCTACCCCTGGCAAAGAAGAGTTTACCTAGTTCTTCGTGTTGCATGTTCATGTTTTTGCTCTGTAGTCAATATTCGTGTTTCCTTACTGGCAGGGTTGAAAGAATATATCGAGAAATCAACAATAGCATAATGGAGGGTTCACTTGTGATCACCTTATCACTGAAGAAACTTCCGGTTGTGTTATCAAGATTTACAGCATTGACTGGACTTTTGGTAACATCCTGCCTTGCTTTATTTTTCATGTTAAGATTATTAAGTAGTCCACTTGGTAACTGACCTCAATTGCCGATGTGTATTATTATCTGATTACTGCAATAATTGACTCTTGGGTTCATGGCATTGGATAGACAATTTGAATCTTCTTTTTGTAGGGAAGAGATCCTAATGTTTTCTGAATCATTTTTTTCTTTTTGCAAGTTAGAGCTGACTTTTGTTCATTGTTCAGGAATTATCCACTTCTGGTTTTTGTAACAGCATGCGGCTTTTTCAATAGTGGTTTTGTAACTAAATATGTTTCAATTTAAGAACATCTAGTGCCTGTGGCTGGGATAAGGGGGGCTAATGAGCTGAGCCATGGGTAGCTTGGCTTGGTTCAACTGCTCTGCTCTTTTTAATTCAAGTCTTAGTATACGTACCTCGCGGGTGTCCTTCATGGTAATAAGAACAGGTTTTTAAAAATAGCATTGATAGTATTTAAAAGATGTGTTTATGTAATAATATAGAATTTAGAAAGAAAATTGATAAATGATCATATTTAAGAATTCGATTCAATCTAGTAGTTCTTTGTTCAGTTTGTTCTAACACTTACTTCATTGAGAAAAAACATCGTAGAAATAACATTTGATTGAAAGTTAAAGAAAGTTCGCTTTTATTTGAGCACTTAAATGCATGCATTATGTACATTTCTGCTAATTAGTTGTATTAATACACTATTAATGGATTAGCATTATGAATATTTGCATTATGAAGATGCATTGTAACATAAAATTTTATAGTTTGTGATTTGGTTTGGTACTAATAAAATGACATCATCTCACAATTGTATTTTTTTTATATAATTGGTTAAGGAATTCTTATGCCACCAAACTAAGAAAGGCTCATTAAAATTAATGGAAATAACAATTAATGCTTGCATTAGGACTAGGATGGGCTGTCTATATCCCAGTCCTTGGGGTGTGACCCCATCCCCGGACTCTATTAACACGGAATGCTTTATGCGGTTAAACTATCCTTTGTTTAATTTTATTCTCAAAATTCCTAAACACAAGGTTGCTTGCATTATATGTACAAATTTATTCAATATGTAATTATTTCTGAAAAGGTAAAATAATAATTGCTTTTAAATTTTTAAATATCACAATTTTCTGTATATTTCAAATAAGGAAGTGTTTAGTATATAAAATTTGGTTAATTTTAAAATTCTAAATATTAGAAAAATGATTAAATGATTACTTTGCCAAATGTGCTCTATTTTAAAAGGGTAAGAAGATGAACGATATTTTTTTTATGGGCTTCATACTTTAGATATCTTGTAGCAACTTATTTTGAACATTTTGTTTTACCTTTATGGGATAATTTAATTCTTCTTTTTTTGCAAACACTTTCCCTTAAATTGGAAGGGAAGAGATAGTATAGATTTAACTTAAGTTAATAACAAGAACACTTGATTAATTGAAACAACTTAAAGTATGTTGTGTTTCTATATTTTCTTTTCTTTTTTCAACTACACAATTTTAAAAAGAAGATGAAAAAGGAGGAGGAGGAATTCAACGTATTAATGCAGTGATAATCAATGTTGTCAAAGTAGTACTAAAACCCTAAATCAAGTTTCAAAACGTGTTGAGCACTTCGTCTCACTTATAATGTTTATGCGGTAGCCCTGATTCAATTTTCTTGTTTATATAATTGTTAATCATGCTTATAATTATTATTCTTGGACTAAAATTGTATAGTATTTTTTTCTCACTTACGCCCACAAATCTTAGAGGTTTTTTGTGTTTTTTGTTGTTGATAACATTGAGGATAATTAGTTAGTTTAGTAAAGAAAGGATTGCTTTAAGTACAAAATTGTAATTAATTTAAAGTCTTAAATGTTAGGACTTTTAATATAGTTCAAAAGAAAAAATATTAAAAAATAAACGGTTTAGTCAATTTTAAAAGTTCTAAATATTAGGAGTTCTTACATATTTACAAATAAGTAAAGATTTAATAGTTATAACTTGATTAATTTCAAAGTCCTAAATATTAGGATATTAATTAAATGAAAATCATTTGTGAAAAATAGTAAATGACAATTTTGTCTTTTGTATCTTTATTCAATCAACTTTTCTAACGGTCTTTAATGCTTTTAATATAATATAGGTAACTTTTGTAGTTTGAGCTTGTGGTCAAAGTCGGTGGAAATATTACGCACAAAATTGACAATCGCACTACCTTAAAATTGGATGTGAATCTTTATACTCAATTCGCCAGACTTGAGCTTGTATAAATATTAAATAATCTCAAGGATACAACAACAACAAACCCAAAATATATCCACAAAGTGGAATCTGTGGAGGATAGAGTATACGCAGTCCATATCACTAACTCAAGGAAAGGTACAAAGCTGTTTCTGATGGACCTTCGACTCAAGGTACAAGCAGTATAGTAAAGGAATGTAAATAATCTCAAGGATATAACAAAATTTTTTAGGTTCTCCAAATGTAATGAGAATTTTACATTAACACAGAATCGGCATTCAAGGTCTAGTGGTTAATGAAGTTGATTGAGAACATGTGGTCTCAGGTTCAAATCCCAACAAAGATAAAAGACACTAGGTGATTCTTCCCACTGTCGTAGCCTTGGTGGATAGAGTTACCTGTGTCGGTTGCTGGTGGGAAGTGATAGGTGTCCTGAGAATTAGTCGAGGTGTGTGAAAGTTGGCCCAAATACTCCGGTTATCAAAAATAAATAAATAAATAATAGGCAAACAAGACTTTACTGGTCCATAGGAAAAAGGAGAGGAATCAAACACTCAAGATTTCACCAGTTCAAAAGAAAAAAAGAAAATAATTGAGAATCAGTTTAAATAGTGATACACTTATAATACTTCTTAACTTTTCCAATATATCATTCTGGAGCAATAGTTGTTCATATAATTGTTCTCACCACTGGCATTTCTACAACACTAGTCAAAATGTGGTTTCTCATGCATCTCAGCAAATAATGAACAGCTCATTTTTGTCCTCTCTTAGTAATCGGGAAACCAAAAGTGGGCCACCAAACAGGGTTAGAAGGAGCATATTTCAGGGGATGTGCTATTCTATGAAATCCAATGTGTGGATCATGTATGAGATAAAAGATAAAATGTGCCTTAACGTCAAAGTCCGAAATGTTGAATCAACTAAAAATCTTATGGCTGCACATCTAGTTGGCTTCTATGTCATAGGCTTTCCTTGAAGTTTTTTTTTTTGTGTTTCACCTGCATCACACAGATAACCCTGACTACAGTTTATTTGTTAAGTTGGATTCTTGCTATATTCTGTTATTGTTTACAATTAATTAAATCATGTTGTTTGTGTCAGTTCTTATTTTTATTACATCTTGTGCTTTTATGATATCAGGTCTCATGTCTATTGTATTTCTAAATTCTTGTACCATTGCAGATTCGCAATGAAACTCATGAACTGTCAAAGGGTGCTGCCAAAGCTATGTATGATCTGTATGAGGTTGTTACCCATGATCTGCTGTCTTCTGATTTAAGGTAAGTTCATTGCATGATCCATTTGCAACTTCAGCTAGTTCTTTGTTTGGGACGTTCTGATAGTTAAATATGTTCTTAATCTGGTCAGGGAGCAGCTTGATACTTGGAATATATTAGCAAGGGCAAGGAATGAGGGACGACTCTTTTCTAGGGTGGAGTGGCCTAGAGATCCTGAAATTGTATGAGTCTAGTACTTTCACTGAGTTCTTGCTGATCTATCGTGCTTTTTTACAGAATTTCTCTTACTCCCTTTTTGCCCTCACTAGTATCCTTTGTTAGATAATAAGCTGTTAAATCTCTTGTGCTTCTTACAGAAAGAGCAGGTAAAAAGGCTGCATTTACTTCTTACTGTGAAGGATTCGGCTGCTAACATTCCTAAGAATCTCGAAGCAAGAAGAAGATTGGAGTTCTTTACTAATTCATTGTTTATGGACATGCCACCAGCAAAGGCAGTTAGTGAGATGATACCATTCTGGTATTATTGACGTTGTCACCTTGTTTTTTATTTCAAATATTTGACATAAGAACAAAAGCTGGATGTTTCATAATATGTTTAAATTGGGAACAGTGTCTTCACCCCTTACTATAGTGAGACGGTGCTATATAGTTCCTCTGATCTGCGAGTGGAAAATGAAGATGGCATATCTACCCTTTTCTATCTTCAGAAAATATTTCCAGGTATCTTTTTTCATTTGATCTGTTATAATCCTTTTAACAAGTTACCTGGATTATTGCAAAAAATTTGTGACATTCACTTTTGTGAACGCCTCTTTAAATATATTAGGATATTCATACATATTGTTAGCTAAAGTTGCTCACCTTTTCAACCCAGTCATGAGAATGGATAGTATGTTTGATCCATATTAGATTGGTGAATATCACTTTATCACACTGAGCACCCTCATCTCATCATATGCCCTATGCAATTCTGTTTTTACTCCACTACTTTTTTCTAGTGTGCAAGTTTTCAACAATTGATGAGGTATTAATGTGCATTGCACGTTCGTACAAGCTAGTTTAAAATACACCAAAAGTTCGCAAAATTCTGCACGTACCTCATCGATGTTTTACACACCAGTATCCAGTATGCACCCATAACACGGAATGATTACCATTGTGTAAAACAGAAGAGAAGAATGTACGATTGAAGCCAATGCTTAATCTATCGGTTATAAGAATATTGTCTGTGGAGGTTTGAGGAACTTAACCGAAATTTATTAAGGAAATATACATTAATGAAAGAAAAAAAAGAGGTAGTGATATGTAAATAACTTTGTATGACTTTTCTCTTATGTTTTTTGGATTTCCTCCCTTTCCTTTCCTTTTCTATTTGTATTTGTTTATCATTGCTACTGTTGAATTTCGTATTCCTCCTATTTTATTAGTCAGCAAGATTCGGAATCGGGCTTTAGTTTCGAAACATAAAATAGTTTCCAAAAAGATTTGGAATTCGGGCTTTTACTTAAATTGGATGGCCTTCACTCATCTTGAAATTAATTACTGGTATTCTAGTTCACTTCTAGGGTTGTGTGGTCGAGCAAATTAGTTGACTATTCAGTACTTAATCTTAAAAATGTAATGCTTTATAATTTCAAACTAGGGATCACCTTTGAAGTATTCTCCTGTATTTTTAGAAGAAAAGCACAAAAAATACCCTGGTCTTATGGGGCTCAGGGCTCGGGGCTCGAAGCAAAGTGCATAGTTTTTTGAAGTAAAGCATACTGTTTACTGTATTAAAAATTAGTACTTATGAATATCAAATTCAATTAAATTTACTAATTCAACATCCAATCTGTAATAAAGATGATAGTCATCTCTATTATTGTATATTCGACGTTACAATAACACACTCAGTGTAGTCCCACAGAGTGGTATTAGACATCCATGATATTAATTCCTTATTTAAAAAAGACAACATATCTCCTAATTAAAAAATTAATGATGTCATGCCAGGTTTTAAGCATGAACATCAATAAACAATGTACTAGCTAGGTCATGTCACGGAAAAACAAGGAAGACGGGAAGTTAGGAACCCGGGATTTTCTACAGAAGTTTGATAATGTTTAAGAAGATTAGGATTAACAGAGCAATCATTATTGTGGGGCTGATGGGAGAAAAGTACGACACAAAAGATGGGGAATGAAGGACGTCTAATGTCACTGTTTTTCCGGGTTCGATTTAGGGAGAAGC
The DNA here is from genome assembly GCA_039654485.1 of Withania somnifera. NCBI lineage: Eukaryota > Viridiplantae > Streptophyta > Magnoliopsida > Solanales > Solanaceae > Withania > Withania somnifera. The sequence continues at coordinate 16,921,731 of JBDJHY010000078.1, forward strand.
ATCATGAAAGTTTGGAACTAGTTCAGTGGCCAAATAATTTTGCCAATAGATGATGGTAGCAGGATAAAGGATCAGTTTTGGGGCCTGATGACGTAGAGAGAGCCTAATGTCTCATACTTACCGTAACATATATGTTTGAGTTTCGTGCAAGATAGAGATGACAATGCCACAATTGCGAAAGGTGATCTTTTCGAGTTTTTTTAATAAAGACTCCTTGGGCTAGTAGCTAGGAAAAGAGGAAGAGGAGGATGACACATGCTAGCTGATGTTTTATGTATAACATGTTCGGGAGAATATGTAAATCATCCCATTTGTCATTAGGTAATGACTGTGATGCATGGTTTTGAGTTGGCTCAAAGTATAGTCTTTGACTACGTTGCTTGGACTCTTCACCTTCCGTGTCGTACCTATGTCGACACAACATGGGTGTGGTTGTGGGATTCGTATCTGCCTTGATCAACCAATTTTGGTTTTTCCTTTAACCAAAATTGACGGAGAGATTCAAAACAGATACCTATGATTTCTATAATTTAAAACGAAAGTAAAGGTAAAATTTGCTGGAAAAAAGGCTTGTATATAGAAATTTCTCTGTCAGTCCTTTTCCTTTTATCCGTTTTGGGATTCTCCTCTTGATCAACATTATCCCGTCGAAATATCTTGTAAGTTCTCTACAGAATGTCTCATTATTTACACATAACTCTATTTGGATATTTAAATTATTTTTAGTCCGTATCCGGATCTGGATCTATACCCCCATATCTTAAAATTAAGATCATGAAGAATTCGGCCTCTAGATGGGTTTTACAAAAATAAGATCGAACGTATAGGATATTTTCCCTCTAATCGTTATATGGGTTATTTAGAATGAAAGGAATATAAGGCATTTGTAGGTGTTGAGAATGTCATTGTAAACATGAGGAGTACTCGTGTTTTGCTTGATTTTGATGTAGGTTCTTTTATAGTTAATTGGCTGACTGTGGTAGAGAACCAAATTTTGATGTAGAGTCTCTACCTTTTAGAAAGTGCCACCAAGACTTTAAAAGGTAAGTTTTATAAAGTGGTTTTTAGACCAGCTACGTTATATGGGATAGAATGTTGGTCGGTCAAGAACTTCCACGTTCAGAAGATTAAAGTAGCGAAATTGATGATGTTTTGATGGATGTGTGGGCATACTAGGAGGGATAGGATTAGGAATGAAGATATTAGGGAGAGGGTGGGACTTGGGAGTACCTTCATGGTGGACAAATTGAGGGAGGCAACAGTAAGATGGTTCAAGCATGTGAAGATGCATAAATGCCTCAGTAAGGAGGTGTGACAGGTTGACTATGGTGGGTAAGAGAATAGATAGAAACAGGTTAAAGATGAAGTATTGGAGAGAGGTAATTAGACAGGAGGACATGGCTAACTTGCATCTTACCGAGAACATAAACTTAAATAGGAAGACATGGATGTCGAGTATTAGAGTAGAAGGTTCATGAGTAAGAATGCATTGTCTAGTTTCCGTTATTAGTATTGGTATGATTACTTTCCTACAATCCTGTTGTTCAATTTTATTGTTATCTATTGTTTCCATTGCTTTGTTTACCGTATTATTTGTTGTTAGTGGGATTCTCTTCTCACTTACTTATTGTTATGCTTTTTTGAGCCGAGGGTCTGTCAAAAGCAACCTCTACCTTCACAAGGTAGAGGTAAGACTGCGTCCGCACCACCCTCTCTCGGCTCCACTTGTGAATTACATTGGGTTTGTTGCTGTTGTACATATACGCATGTGGTTGCTGTCTCACAACATCAAGCAATTTACTCGTATTTTATAACATTGTAATTGACATAGACCGAGGAATGACAGAGCTTTTAAATAAGTGGAAACTGACTTCGTATATTCTCCTAATAACGTCCTGATTTTATTAAATTTTCATGCACACATGAGGTTCCATCTTGTATAGGTGATTCTCGCCTTGTAGTAAATTTTATTTTGGTTGGTTTTCTTCTTCTTTGTATAATGCTTGTTTACGGGACTATTATCAACTTTTACCTTGTTGTTCAGCTCGTTGGATAAGATAATGCTTCTACGATCAGTCGCTTTGCGTCATGTATTTTGAATTTCCTTACTATTGCATGGTCTTAATATATGTCACCTTGTATGACTCATATTATAGATGAGTGGGAGAATTTTTTAGAGCGGATTGGTCGAGGTGATAGTGGCGATAATGACATTCAGGAAGGCTCCAGTGATGCGTTGGAGCTTCGGTTTTGGGCATCTTACCGGGGTCAAACTCTAGCTAGAACAGGTTTGATTGCTCTCATGGTAATTATATTTCTGTGTTTGGCTATCTAGTATGTTCTGTTTATTTAACAATACTAGTTATATTTTAATGTGATTTTGTGTCAGTGCGTGGTATGATGTATTACAGAAGGGCATTAATGCTACAAAGTTACTTGGAAAGGAGAGTGCTTGGAGGTTGGTAATGTTTAATTTATTGTTATGTCAAGTAGAAAGCCGGAATCCATCAACATAGTTTTTTCTTGTCTTTTTTAAGGAGTGGGTGGTCATGCTCAGACAAACTCTCTAACAAGTCAAGGGTTTGAATTATCACGTGAAGCACGGGCTCAAGCTGACTTGAAGTTTACTTATGTGGTTTCATGCCAAATCTATGGGCAGCAAAAACAGCGAAAGGCTCCAGAGGCTACTGATATTGGTCTTTTATTGCAAAGGTCTGATTTAATATTTTTGTTTCTTCTGATGGACCATTTCATGGATGATATTTTTATCAGTTAGGATTTTCTTGTTCTTATATAATATTGCTAAATATCTTCATCTAACTTGATACTGAGGTGTAGTAACGAGATAATTTTCTTTTGGTAAATTGAAAGGGAGCACCCAATACCTTGCTGTGATTTCAAGTTTTACTATTCTGTATTTTCCTCGTCCTAATAACCGAACTCTTTCCTTGCTTGATTTAGTAAGCACCCTAAATTAGCGATTGTATGTGTAAAAGTTGAGCGAACTGATAAATGATTTTTTTTCCATGTCTTTTTGCCTCTTATGTGCTTTGTTGCAAGGATGTAATAAACAGTTATTCATCGGGTGATGCAAATCTCGAAAACTCATGTCCATATCTATAATTTAAGGATGCCTTAATTTATGTTTCATATGTTCAATGAAAGGAACGAGGCACTTCGTGTTGCTTTCATACATGTTGAGGAGATTGCAAGAGATGATGGGAAAGTTTCAAAGGAATTTTATTCAAAGCTTGTCAAAGCTGATGCACATGGGAAAGATCAGGTATGATCTATTATTGAATTTGAATAACTTAAACATTAAGGTCGCAGGGGTTTATAGAGGTCTTAGGCTGGTGCGTTTATTTTTTGGATACTGAGCTTATTGCCTTAATGTTTTGGGTTGGAGTGCTTTAATAATTAATATATGGTATCAGAGCTAATACTTTGGTAAGCACAATTTATGCTCATAAATCCACCTAAATTTAACATGTGAACTTCAAAATTGGGTTAGACATGTGGAAGATGTTAAGTTATACATGTCCTCTATGAACTGTCTAAAAGCTTCAGAATGGGTTATAAAGGTCTTGACAACTTTATCCATTGCCTTAAAGTTTCAGGTTGTATGTTAGATTCTTTGTCGTCTACGATTGTTAATGACAGTTTTTGATATTATGAGATAGCACTTGCTGAAATCACGGTCTTCTGAACTTGTATCGTGCCACTTTGTTGTACTTGGTCGTTAATGTTGTTTGTAAATGACGAGAATCAAATTGATCCTTTAGGGTAGGCAATAAATCCGAATAGAATTCCATGTCATGATGATTTTGTTGTAGGTAAATAATGTTGGACAAAACTTCCATAATATTCTCTTCATGTCTTTTGCATATGAGGTTTTGGCTTTTTTCCAGAACTTGTAAGAATTCTTACACAACTTGGAGATATTAAGTAGCTTCAGGTTAAAGGAATGCCACAGCGTGTTTCGTAATTGTGCATCTACGTTCAATGCTGTTAATTAATATCTATAGAGTTCTTGAGTAAATATCATCCTATTTTTAATTAATGCACCACAATTCTAGTGAAGCAGCCCGATAGATTTAATTACTATAGCCGCCTAACTTACAATAGTAACAGTAGGTGAAGAACCAAAAGGGGATGAGACAAAAATTTTAATAATTTGATTATCATAAAAAAGAATCAATAGATTCTAAAGGTTACAAAATATTATGAGTTAGCTCCTATACAGGCTAAGACTATGCTATGATTAGAGAGCCAACAAATTCAAAAAAATTGATTTGTGAATTAACAGCAGTCAAGTTACTCCAGCTGAACAAATTAAGCAAACATCCAATCTTCATGGAGTGATTTAGAGTTTAGATCCCATAGTTGAGGCTCTTGTATGTTCAGTGAATAATGATACAAGCTTCAAGTATTGGACTCATAAATCATTAGGATTGTGAGTGGAATGACATCTATGTTGTACTAAGTTTGAAATTATTGCTTTCTGGGTATTCCACAGTAAGGTTGTGATATTGTTTCTTTTTTCTATTAATTTAAATAATACTTCTCGTGGGTTCTACATCTAAAAATGCTTTAAGTGATTTTGACAAGTGATGAAGATGCTACAGGAGAAGTAGAACATGCGATATTGTTTCTTCTCATCTGGTAGATATAGGAATTCTAATTTTTCCATCTGTTTAGAGTGCATGTCTGGATAAAATTTCTTCTATTCAGTAATCATTTCTAAACTAAAGCCATGGAGGTTCATGATTTGGACCTGATAATGCGAAGAATTGTAAATCCTGATAAACCATGCTAATTTGGGACTGGGAAAATACTCATTCTGGATTAGGATGTCCTTTGGATATAATGAATTTGATGAACCACTTAGATGGAATTGGCTTTCTGTGGTTCTTTTTCTAAAAGATTGTTTTACATGCAGGAAATATATTCTATTAAGCTTCCTGGCGATCCAAAACTTGGAGAAGGTAAACCGGAAAACCAAAACCACGCAATAATATTTACCCGGGGGGAAGCAGTTCAAACGATTGAAATGAATCAGGTAAGTTATTTTCCCTTTTATGCTTGTCTTATTAGGTTAATGTTGTTTCTCTGTCCAAAATGTAGATGATTAGTTTACACGTCCTAACCATGCAATCAGCAATTCTTCATATTTTTTCAATAAAAAATTCATTTTTTTAAATTATTGCTTTCACAACATCTTTGTCCTCAAAGATTTTCATGGCCGTGTTTCCATTTGAATCATGATTAATATAATGTGAGTTACATTGTTCTTTATTTTGCGGTAAATTAGTATACTTTTGTAGTTCTAGTCTTGTACTGCCAGCAACTCATTCTGGGTGATATCTTTATTGGTTTATTCACAGTTTGTTCTTATTATGTAAAAAAATCCTTCCCTTTCTCCTGGGACACAGCGTAAATATAAACAAATTGAGGTTCTTTTAATTTTCTTTTCTCCTCAGCATAAATTAATTTGTGTCTCTCTATGCAGGATAACTACCTTGAAGAAGCAATGAAAGTTAGAAATCTTCTTGAGGAATTCCATGGTAAACATGGGCTCCGACCACCCACTATTCTTGGTGTTAGGGAGCATGTTTTTACTGGAAGGTGAGCTTCTGTTGAATCTGGGATGGGCTATCTTTCCACCGATATTATTGCTAAGTTACTTTGCACTAATTTTCAACTCTGCAGTGTCTCTTCACTCGCTTGGTTTATGTCCAACCAGGAAACCAGTTTTGTCACATTGGGCCAACGTGTTTTAGCAAAGCCTCTCAAGTTAGTATCTTTTGCCTAGATTGATTTTGTTGTCTAAAATGGGATCTTTGATATTCTCACTAGCACTAAACATGTTTATTGCTGGTTGATTCACTGTTAGTTTCGATCTTTCTAGCTTCGTCGTTTCCTCGCATATATATATTTAATATCAGTTCAGGTTACTTTGAGGTGTTAATCATGCTGATGTAGTACTATTCACAAATATAAATAGAAAGCCTTCAGAAGAGTGGCACGTATTGCTGCTCTACTTTCTATGGTTTTCTTTCAACTTTTTTGTGTCTGCCGTATTAAGAGCACTCATACATATCTAAGCCTTTTGGCCAAGATGAAGTGTATTATATATTCTTATCTTATTAATCTATCGAGATTGCAATTTTGGGTCCTAACAAATTCCTTGAAACTGTTCTGTGTATACTGGTTTACCAGTTCTAGTTTTGGGATCATAAACTATTGTTTTCTGTAGAAGCAGTTTTGCGTCTTGGCTGCAGCCCCTGCGCCGACTTTTCTTTCTTTTGATCTTTCCTTTTTCTTTTTCTTTTTTCCCTAGTAAAGGCTAGTAGTATGTGCTGTCTGTTGGGGCATGTGGCACTAGAGGAGCTCCATCGTCTTCTGAAACTTAATGGGGAATTCCTATTTTTATTTTAAGAAACCTGGCATTCCCTTTCGGGAACCCGACATGTTGGATTTTTTGCAACTGAAACCAGCAGGACGAACACTGTTTGAATGTTTCTTATCATTGTTTCAATGCTTTTGGCAGAAGGAAACCAGCCTTTCTCATGCTCTATTTGGACTCTTTGTCACTGTTTCCTTACTAAAATCTGCAATGGAATAGTGGTAGTTCGTTGGCTATGTATTACAATCATGTGTACGGATGGGATAGGTACAATCTGTGTGATTATACTTGTTTTTGCTCTTATTTCTTTTTGGAGTTTGGTGGCTGTAGGATTGGTAGGGTTTACTGTTTACTGTACATTCTCTTCAAATACAAACACGTGTTTGGGCATCTTTTCTTTCTCTCTTCTCCATTGGAATAAATATGTATGAAATAAAGCTCTGTTCTGTTTCCATTTCCTGCACACATTATGTTTTACTATTAATATACTGTTTGAGTCCATGTTTATCAAAATATAAATACATTGTTAAAGTCAATAACTGTGGTCTCAACAAGCGACCTTCTCTTGGACGGAGTTGCTTATGTGAAAAAATCTGTCAGAAACGTTTTCATTTTCACAAGTGGCTTGCAGAGTTCGCATGCACTATGGACATCCAGATATCTTTGATCGGATCTTTCATATCACACGGGGTGGCATTAGTAAAGCATCACGTGTTATCAACATTAGTGAAGACATTTATGCCGGTAAGTTTGAGAGACTTAGGCCTCATTTATTTTTATTAATATTAAGACTTTGAATCTGAATACATGTCTTAATATTATGATGTGGATTACGATTTAGATGTCTGAATACACATTTGAATTGTTAAGATGTTGTAGTAAGATCTGAATACTAAATAATTAAGATTGTTTGTTCTTTCACAATTTGAATGTATAAAACGTATTTTTGTTTAAAAATTAATATGAATATGAATATAAAGATCTGAATACAAATAATTAAGATTCGTTGTTCTTTCATTATTTGAATGTATAGAACTTGTTTTTGTTTAAAAACTAATATGAATATGAAATTCAATAAAGTACTTAATCAACTTAATATTATATTAACAAAACTATTTTTTAAAAATTATATGGTGGTTGTTGTTGTTGGTGGTGGTGGTGGTGCTGCTGCTGGCTAGAGGTGGTTGTTGTGGGTTTTGACCGGAGATGGTGTTGACTAACGGTAGTGTTGTGGGTAGTAGCTAGTTGGTAATGATGGTTGGAAATCGTTGTTGATGGTGGTAGTAGGTGGTGGTGGATGATATTATAGCTAATAGTGGTG
>JBDJHY010000078.1:16962180-16973025 GCA_039654485.1 Withania somnifera
CTGATCTCGCTACAAACATAAGGACGTGCACCTGTATGAACTCTTATGTGTTCAGTTCGAGCCCATGCCCACTTAAATGTCATCTTGCAGCCTTTCCAAGGGCATTTCAGAGGACGGTCGTCCACATGAACCCGTCGATGCTGTACCAAATACTTGTGCGAGAAAAACTTCTTCTTGCACCCTTCGACAGGACAGACATTCTTTTTATGCAATATAAGCTCCTGTTTTGAGCTAAAGCTCATACTGCACCCTTCCAAGTCACAATGATATTCACCGTCCTTTTCCTTCATCTTTCTACCAGTATTACTTCTAGGACCTTTTGTTATTGGTTCTTTCTTTGCAATGCTATTTGCAGAAGGCATTTTGACTTTAGGACCTTTCTCTGCTTTCTTGCTTTCGTGCTGCTTAGTTGGAGCTGGCTTGGCCTTAACCAACTTGGTTGCCGACTCTTTGCTCGGTTTTGGAATCCTTTTCCTCAGACGGGTGCTAGGCCCACTATCTGGATCATCAATGAGTGAGCCAAATACCTTCTTCTTATCAACATCCTTTTGAGGTTCAGGAGATTCATATTTAATCCTCTTACTCCTAAGATTAGTTTTCCGGTGCCGCTGGAGTACGCTACTAAGTAAAGGATCATCCTGATCATCTTCTGTCATGAATTGAGCATTCGAAGCATTCATATCTTCTGCTGTACTATTCCTGTTTTTTCCAGTCTCGCAAGTTGTATCGACAGCTTCACCAATCAGAGTCCTTTCAAGTGGACTCTCAGACTTCACCTCGGTCTTAATCTGGGCTGAGATGCTTTTGTTGTGTTCTTGTTCTTCATTGATATCCCTCTCAGCAAGCAGAGGATGAACCTGATTAGACATCCAGACTTTCCCACACCATTTCCCAGCAACAAATGCTCTCCTCTGCTTCCCTGACCCTCTGCCAGTATACTCCGATTTTTCTGGGGTGTTATCTGGAGAATTACGACCAAATGCATTGTATATAATGAAGTTATAAGGCATCTGTTTGCTATAGAGAGGAGAACGGCTTAGATTGGCACTGTAGAAGAGGTTGATGTCCAATTTCACAGTCCAATCCCCATTGCCATGTATAGCGTCTTCAATTTCCAAAGCTGACTGTATCATTTCCTCATCTTCTTTAGAGGCCTCGCGGAATGAAATCTCTCTCCAAAAATGATCACTTCCCAACTCTTCAGCTACTCTTTTAGCTTGAGCTTCTAGCTTGGGATAGTCTGCCAATATTTCAAGATGTGTCGAGGGTTATGAAAAAGAATCATACCAAGTGATTGAAACACAAGATCAAAATAATTGGGGGACGACAACACTACAGCAACATGAGTACATAAAATAAAGAGCCGTTTTTCTTCCAATCTTACCTTTCATGGTGCCAGTGTACAGTTGTAAACCACTTGGAATACATCACATGTTTTCAGTCAGTCTTCTATATTTCTCAACTACCTACTGAAGTCTATCAGTAACCATTTTTATCCTAAAGATGTAGCTGTTACACTTCATCTTTTACATCATGGTGGGAGAAAATGAATACAAATCAATAAAAACTCGGGATTAATAAGTAAACACTCAGGTGCAACTCGGACCAAAACTCCAGTTTTCTCCTGATACAAACATCGGATACCTTGCCTTACAACATAAATATGAACAGAAAAGCTAGTTGCAGCAAGAGTAAGCTGTTTAGCCAGAAGCCAAATTAGAGCTCACCTGGATGACAGAGAAGAGAAATATGTGCTCCACCGACTTGACGGAGCTGTTCCTCTACTTGTACAGCATGCTGGAGACAGAATACATGTATTCTGAAAGAGTCTTCATCAGATGCAGAAGTAAATTGCATATGTGCATTATCAAATGGAGCAACAGCACTCTTTTGTGCTATTTCCCCTTTATTGGAAATACACTTCGCAGCGAGTTGATGGGATCTTACTTGATGGCTTAACCTACCTAACAAAGTATTTGATTCCCCTGATGGGGAACTTTCATGCTCCAACTGAATGGAATTGTCAATTTTTTGACAGTTTGTACCTTGAGATACAGCTATTCTTTGTCTGTGGTTTGCGTAAGGATCAATAACTCGAAGAAAAACCTCATCCTCAGAATCTGTATGTCTGCTTTCACTAGCTTCAACAGGAACATCTGCTTCAACATTGTCTTCATCAGAATCTGACGAATTAGCATAGGCTAAAGCCAATAGGCTGAGGGAAGAAGTTTCTTGGCGTGCTTTGGTCCTTGAAAGCCCTTCGACACTTCCATTATTCAATGTCTGAATTCGATCAGATGATTCGACTGCACCTGGAGTCCTTTTTACTAACCATCCTGCAATCAACACATAAAGTTTAACTATAACTTGTCCTGCCAACCAGATAGGTGAGTAAAAACAGACAGGATTTAAAATATTAGAAATTGAATAATTTGCAACAGATCATTTCATGAGAAGATATAACTGAACTAGAATCCGACTCTGCAGCATTTGGGTCCCTACCTGTAGCAGTTATGCCACCGACACTTCCTGTCCAGTCATTGAAGTTACGATAATCAGATGACATCAAATGATGAGCAGCTGCTTCTGTTGGTCGAATTATGGCCACACACATATAACATAGGATTCCACAAGTTACACAAGAAAAAAGTCCTTGCTCGGTCAGTGTATCACATTTGTAAGTCATTTGCATATTCACCCTTTCAGTCTCTGGAGAGGATTGGGCATCATCCTTTCTGCCAGACTCTGGCAGTCTGTTATCAGGATGCCAAGAAGAGTACTTTCCCTTCTCCAAAGAGACGCTAGGAAATTGTTTCATCCCCTGTTTCCTGCCTAGCTTGATATCATCATATGTGGAATCTTTTCTACTCTTCACCTCATGATCTGAACCGGATAAACTGGGGAACAACCTGGAGTTTACCTTTGACTGGGATCCACCTACTAAAGTAGAACAAATAGAAATCCCTATAGAGTTTTGCGGGAGAAGTACAACAGGTGATCCTTCTCCAAGAATGTGAAGAAGATAATTGTTACAGTTCAAATCCTCAACAAATAGTTCTTTCACCAACATATCTCCTTCACTCTTTTTCTTGTCCTTCAGGCGAGAACTCCTCGGTTCTATTCTAATGTTCTTTGGTACTCTGCAGTAGAAGATCAGATGTTAAAGAAACCAAAGAGAGACCCTTACCTAACATACAGGATGCTCAAAAGGGATTGTTAAACATATTCAATAGGCTTACACCACCATAAAATCATGTGAAGCAGTGGTTTAATCAAAGATATATAATCTGTCCTTGTGACCCTCTAAGATGCCGGAATGCAAAATTTACAATTTATCCAGTTCAATTTAAGATTCCTTGCAACTGTATATACAAAGATGAAATCATCTCGAAAGATTCAGTCTTTTAATGGTTTCCTCCTCCATACTATAGGAGACTATGCTACAGAAAGACACAGCAGCAATGGTAAAAAGAAATGTAACAGTAAAAGTGGGAGAATTTGCTTATATCCGGTAACCTCAGAAAGAAACTGAGAGTAAGACACAAACTCACTTCTGCACAAAATCTGAAACTATCATTAACCATTATCCATCCACAATCTAACCATCATCCATCTCTATGTTGCTCGGACTCGGGTGTGGGTGTCCGGTACAGGTGCATATCTAAAGGTCGGATTCTTCATGATCTAAATTTTAAAATTTGGGGTTATGCATCCACGTATGGATACCGAAGCAGGGATTCTGCTAAAAATAATTCAAATATCTAAAAGTAGAGTTATAAAACCTAAATTATGAGATACTATGTAAAAAAACTTGAGGAGAAAAGATCAAGAACAGAGTCCTAAAAGGAAATAGAAGGAAAAGGATTGACATAGAAATTTATAAATACAAGGTATTCCATTATCTTCAATTTCACCTTGGCTTTTGTTTTGATTACAAAAATCATTGAATTTGTCCGGAATTCCTCTATCGATTTTGGACATAGTACCCAAAATTGGTTGACCATTCCGGACTGGATCCACACCCACACCCATGTTGTGTCAACACGGTACGGCACCGAAAGTGAAGAGTCCGAGCAACTTAGGTCCATCCACACTCCCAAGCCCCTTCATAATATGCTAAAACAGAAAATAAGGATCAGTATATGAACAGAACTGCATTAATCAGCTTCCGTAAATGGGTCTAATTTCCTTGCAGAGATTGGTAGGAACATTGAACATGTGGTCTCATAGAATAACCATGGCAATACAATGTCACTGTTAAACTAAGGATATAAAAGGTTAAAAAAGCAAAATTACTGTTATAAATTCCTAATCTATTAAGGTGATATAAAGAGCATATGAATGAATGAAACTACTTTGATAAAAGTATGATTATTTATAAGAAGCTATATATATACATCCTTGCATCTTGATGTGTGGATCTTACCTTTTGACAGCAAAGGTGAAAAAATCCAGTGGGCTGGACATATTTTTTCCTTTGAGATAACTTCAAAGAGCACCCCTCAGGTTTCGGCAGTTTCACTTCATAACACTAACTTTCTGCTGGTTACAGTATTACATGTATGTTTATATTTCTTTGTAACAACATTTTTGGACAAGTCATAGTAGTTTTTGTCGTAACAATTCTTTAATCCATTTACCACTAATGTTAAAATTCTATTGTTTGCCTAATTTGCCCTTCCTAATATACTCTTTTGCTTAATTAATTTTATAAACATCTTATTCTTAAAATTCTGCAAATTCAAACCACCATCTTTATTTTAGTCGAAGTAACGCAACTGAACCGGGGTAAAGTAATAGTTGTTTTTTTTCCCAAAAAAACAAAGAACAAGGAAAACATCTGTCTTAATCAACCATCCTTTTGCGCTATCTCTCTCTCTCGAAAACGTATAAGACGAGACGTGTCTTTGTCCCATGGCGATTTTTGAATAGCAAAAACTCTCATTTGGCTCAAGAGCAAGGCCGCTACCGTCCTTTTTGCTATGCACTTCACACGATTCTCTTCTTCAGTTTCCCACATCTATTATTTTCATATATTTCTTTTACCTAAATACAAGTTCTGGTCATAGGAATTTGAAAGTTTGAACCCTAATTCTTTGTTCTTCTTCTTTCCTCATCAAGCCTTTTTCCAAAACTTATTATCATTTATTTGAAATATAGTATGGTTTCCTTTGTTATTCCACAGGAATCCTTCCTCGTAGTAGGTATCTTATATTATTTCATTCATATCTTGTTTATCTCCTTTTTTCGTATAATTTCTGATGTTGTTACAATAATTCCTGCAAATTCAAACCACCATTTTTATTTTAAATGAGTTCTTTATAAAAAAGACGTTAATTGAATTCATTAAACAAAGGCGTATATTAATTAGTCAAATTGTTAATCTTTCACATCAATAATAAATGGGTTAACGAATCGTCACAAATAAATCAAATAAGGACGGTAAGCATAATATCATAAACATCTTGAGAATCAGTGTTACAACGAGAAACCTGTGGAAAGGTCTATAGACAGTCTACTATAACTTAACTTAAGGTTTCAATAAAGCAGGACCAGTAACATAACAAAATTTACTTATGGAAAGAAAGCAAACCTTGAACACAGTGAAAGTGCTAGATCATAAAGCAATTGGAAATGTGACACCATTGGAGGACAATTAATTGATGCTCTACGGATCGCAGCATCTTTTGCAACTCTCAACCATTCAGGAGTAGCAATATTAGACGCCTCCCCGCAATTAAATCCTAAATTTTAAATTGAACAAAGCTCAAAAATTGGCATTGTCTTCCTTTAACAACTACAGAGGAACAAATAGATCCCAATACATAATTACATCTAATAAGGAAACTGCCTTACCGTGACTAAATCCTGAGTGATAGGCTCGTGGAAAGGTAACAACAAACTCTCCAGCATTTTGCACCAGCCTGAATTCAAATAGGATAGTCAGGACTTGAAATGGTGTCTTGCCGCTAGAGAAACATATCATGCATCCATAAAGGTGATGCCACTACGTTCATCTAATAGTGTTTACTAGGAAAATAATTAGAACTTCAAAAGGCTTCTAAAGCAATCCTTAATATGTCGCATATGACACAGCTATAAGTCACTCAATAGTTGAAATACTATTGATCCTTTTTCCCGAAAACCAGCAACCAATGGTTCACAGATGTCTTCTCCAGCAGAAAAGACATAATCTGCCTTTCTCTTATTCCACTTTAGTTCTCTATCATGAAACCTATACCCGTTCAGCTTCAAAGCTTACAAAAGATATCCTCTATGCATACAAAACAAGAGGCAACTAAAACCCGAGAGGCCACCACAATGCCAACAAAATTAATTTGTAGACCACCAATAAGACATAAATGGAAATTGCAAACACCGGCATTTCACCTGCAGCATGGAATACCGGCACTAAGCAGTACTTCAGGTGACATGACTGTGGTCTTCTCCCCAAGTGTAGCAAAGGTAACTGAAAGAAGAAAAAAAATGCAAAATTTTAGAGTTCACGCTCACTGTGTATACTGGTTTAAGATGTAACTTGACGAATATATAACTAGAACTAATCCAACATTAACTGATGTCAATCATCAAAGATAAACAAAGGGATCAAACTTTTTGGTTAAGAATAACCATGTACGACTTAATGGGGAATTTTACGATTATCCAACAACATACAAACATATACATGTACACTGTCCCCTGCACATTGTAAAACAGAGCCTTGTATTCTTTTGCAGTGAACTGCAATAAGAGACAGAGTCCGACAAATTTGAGTTACCTGTTTGCTTCATAGACTGGCTTGGACTAGAAAGCCCCAGTACCGCTCCCTATCTAGTTCAATTTTGCATAATCCACTACCCGCAAAGAATTAAACAAAAGAAGTGTAATGACTTATACTGCTTCTCATTATTAAAAGGGCAGGACAAATAGTTGAGTACTTTCATATAGTAGGAATAGTGCCAAGAAGACTAACCAAGAGGATTCGTTTCTCCTGCATAGCCTTGGACCCTGATGACCTCCTCAAAGGCAACAGCTGCATCCCTAGGCACACCATACCAAGTCTTGCCAGCACCCATATGCAGATAATTCAAGCTGTGCAGGTCATGATCCTCAACATGCCAAGCAAACCAACTAAACATCATAGCAAGATACACCATGGGAGAAGTCACCCCTGGGATCTCCTCTTTCATAAACTTAAGTAAAGAGCCTTTAGACCTAGACACTCCTCTCATATTCCACTCTGTATCAGCCAGAGTAGCCACCTCCCCTATGCCCCCTGCCCCTACAGAACCCTTCTTTGGCGCAAATGCAGAACCTGGCATGTCATTTGCATACTCCACCGAAAAGGGTTTATCGACAGTTGCTTTCCAATAAAGCGTTTCGATTTCAAGAGGAGTCAAGACTTTCTTGAAATTCTTCTTCAAATAATTCTTCTCAAAGGCTTTCGCTTTAGCCTGAAATTGCTCAAGGGTATAAGTCTCACCGCTTTGCCAAACGGGTTTCTTAACGGGTCGGTGTTTCCTTGGGCAAAACCCGATCTGCTGTTGCCTAGTAGTGAATGTTGGAGCATTAGAACCGGAGCGAGCTGAAAGGGAGCGGTTAAGGTTAGCAAGAGCGGTTTTTTTAAGTGGTGCAGGTAGTGGAGGTACAATTTTGCAAATTCCATACTTGGAAGCTTCGTTTTCGATCTTGAAAATGTAAGCAATGGGATCTTGAAATTCTTCTAGGGTTGGGTGATACTCTGGTGCTACTGGTAGAGTTTTCAACCAAGTAAAGACCTCAATGTTAACACTTGACTCAGCCATTGATAAAAAAAAAAGATATATATATATATAGGTAAGATCTATAAGAGAAACATTGTGTGTGAGACAGTGAGAGAAAGGAGGTGGTGTGACATTTTTCTTTCTTGTTTGTATTTTTATAGGAGAGGAGAGGGGGGGAAGTAAATACTAAATAGAATACTAGTGTGTGTTCTTTTTCTCCTGACATTCTATTTTTATCCTCTTTTCCCAATCTCCTTCACTTTTATTATTATTAATTCCCATTTTGAATAAATAAGTTTCATAACAATTCTTTGGATTCAAAAATAAAAATAATCTTTTTTTTAATAGCTAATATACAACAAAATATAAAATTTCTCAAATTACTTTATGCTATAATTTAGATTGGAGACTTATTAAGGATTAAAAATAAAAATGATTTTTTTTTTTAGTGATTAGGTATAATGTATAGCAAAATATAAAATCGCTTCATGCTATTTTATTTTTTATTTTCCGTTCAATTTAACGTTGTCAAATAGCAATTCATTTCGTGTAAAAGCGAATAAATTTCACGTGTCAAAATATTTTAACTAAACATACCGCTTTACTTGTCGTTTTAAACTCTAACTTCATTAGTGGTTAAAAATACTTTCTAATGAAGAATTTATATTATAACTAATATATAATGAAAATACAAAATTGTTTTATTTTATTTTATTTTTAGGTTGGTTTCACTTGTATTTTTATTGGTTGGCAAATCTATTGCTTTTTTCATCAATCAAATTTCCGTGTAAAATGAATGTTTACATATCAAATATATATATTTTTATCTTTAATTATGTCAAGCATTATTTTTTGTTAAAGTTTTAGATTGAAGCTTCATTAAAACTAAATTTTCTTTTACAATCAAGTTTATGCTCTTTCCCTGAATCAGGTGAGGGAGCTCGACGAAGGGGCTTCAGTTGGACTGATTTATTTGGAAGCAGTTCCCCAGGTAATTCCGAAGCTGGTCTCGACCAACCGGCCACATCAGCTTACATCACATAACCACACAAGATTTTGAACATTATTACACAATCACGTGAGGCCTCATACATGCTTCTAACCTAAGTTGCTCGAATTAGGGTGCGAGTTTGCTCATACATACTCTTTTAATATGCACCAAACCTCCTCCTCTCGGCTAGGGTAAATCCAGGTTGACCGCAATCCTGCATAATAGTTTAAAGCCAGAATGTTACACATAATCACAAGACTTTAGCAATTTAAATTATTCTAGTCCTGCTTCAATCTCATCCAGGACTTATTGGAACATACCCTATTAACTTTTATCCAATATAGCAGGAGGAACAGCCAAGTAGGGAAGCAGATTCAGGAAACATAAGCATATGTTGCCTTGAAAACCCCCATTTTGCCATAATCCAGAATATTAGCCAAGCAGTACGAAATAACAATACTTTTTCTTTTAGATCGGGAAACTTACGTTTGCCTCTCTTCTGATAGAAAAACCCTGCCAGACTCTTCTAATATAAAAACCCTTTAAGAATGGTGATTATGTTTTTTCAGTCAGACTTCTGTCTCGCAAACTTTCTATCCATCTAAAATCATAGTTATTTCCACATGCATGATGTCCTTATTTCCTATGCCGATAAGCGTAGCCGAGAGAATCGATGCCATGAGAAGAAATTTCCTCTGGGAGGAAAACTCTGAGAAGAAGAAGATACACCTAGTGGAGTGGGAAGTTTAATCAACAGTATGGAAGAGGTCTAAGCATATGCAACCTCAAAGCCCAAAATCAGAGCCTCCTAAGCAAGTGAACTGGAGACTTTCCACAAAAGATCTCTCTCTGGAAGGATGCAATCAAAGACAAGTACGGGGAGAAAAACAAGTGGACTACGAAACCGGTGAATAATCCATATGGGATTGTGTAAGGAGAACCATCAGGAATTTATGGACAACTATGCTAAACAGATCCAGTTTCAAGGTAGGAATAGGAAGAAAGATATCCTTCTGCGAAGCCAGTTGGATAGGCCAATGTCCTACGAAACTAAGTTGTCCTGATATTTACAAACTATCCAGAATTACAAGCTACTGTGGAAAAAATGTGGCCAGATAATGGGTTGGATTTCAGCTCTAGAAGGCTCCTAAATGATTGGGCCATTGGTCGAATAAGTGAGTACCTAAATACCTTAGGACAAATTCAGGGATTGACTGTAAGTGACGAGCATGGTGTGGAAAAGGGACGGCCAAGGAAGATTCTCAGTAAAATCAGCTTATAGAGATTTTAACAGATCAAACAACCAGGTGGAATGCTGAACATGGAAGTTGATATGGAAAGTAACCTACAAAGTAAACTGCTTTGTATGGTTACTGGCAAATGGCTATCCTAACACAGGATAACCTAGCAAGGAGGGGCTTTC
This sequence comes from Withania somnifera, assembly GCA_039654485.1. Classification (NCBI taxonomy): domain Eukaryota; kingdom Viridiplantae; phylum Streptophyta; class Magnoliopsida; order Solanales; family Solanaceae; genus Withania; species Withania somnifera. The sequence goes on from JBDJHY010000078.1 coordinate 16,972,358, forward strand.
AACTAGCTCCAGATTTATTTATGTGGAGAGAGCAAACAGAGATAATCAACCATCTCTTTTTACATTGTAAATGAGCAGACCAGCAATGGAGAACTTTCATTTATCTAACTGGGGCTTAACTGATGTTCTTATAAGTTGGAAGATAGAAGGAAGACTATCCCGTCAGAAAGCGAGTCCATCTTTGATGTTTTAGATTACATTAAGAAAGCTTTTTAGGTCTTCTCTATGGTAATACTTTTTCGCCTAGGTGACTACACAACTTGTGTAGTCATTGTCTGCACTCAACAAACAAAGAGTATGGGGTGATATCAATACAAACTACTATGTAACCGATAGGCATCATCGGCCAACCGAAATTAGTAAACAAGTCTTGTTTGTATATGATGCTGTGTACCATCTTCAACAAAACAAGAATAATCATGGGCTACTCATACCAAAGATGGGCTAGTCATACCAAAGATCACAGCTTATGTTAATAGAGGTAATATTGCTTTTTCATGACCACCTAGTGGATAGTGGTAAAATTGTTTATGATTTTATTAGATTTATCTTTTTAGTAGTATATCTCATTTACTATATTATCTGTTTCAATTACTAAATCATTATCTATTAGTTCTTCTTCAGGATAATTATCAGCATCTTCATTTACTATATTATCTGTTTCAATT
>JBDJHY010000078.1:17041872-17071939 GCA_039654485.1 Withania somnifera
TATATACTTGTTAATGTGTTGTGCATTCATTATGCGAGAGGTTGAGCCTTTGGTGTCGATGAGAGTGCATTGGGGTTGGACCAGTATCACCACACGATTGTTGATCCGAGGAGGCTAGAGACTGATGTTTGTAATAATGATATAAATTAATAATTTAAAATATTCTAATAATAATATAAGTAATGACCTTTCAACTGTTTTAGATTCGGTATTGTATCGAGCACCCGGTAATACTATTTTCACTTATTTAGCCTAGGTTTTACACTTTGGCACTAGGAATTATCATTTGACTAATTAATGCTGGGACTTGTGATCGACTTCGTTCTATAGTGAGTACAACTGCTGACACTTTGAGTCCATCGTTGTACGACAGTAAGCGCATTTTTTTGACATTTATCACACTTGTTGGTTATGGAGACATTGCTGATACTCAATTTATTGAGGATATTGGTGATACTACTACCTTGAGGCGTTGTACGCCATGACTTGCCAAATACGGCTTAATGATATTATTGATATGAGGCACAAAATGGCAGACTATGAGACCTTTGAGGCTTTGTGATTTGGGATGTGAGATTATGATGATGTTATAGATCATACGCGATGACATACCTCCATGGACCTTGCCTTCGGACTTCGGCGACACGGAGGGGGTATAGGAAGGAGGAGAGATATATCGAGAATATTTAGGGTAGCCTTCCATGGATTCTACCTGCTGGACCTATGGTACCAAATGAGAAATGTACGCAAGACTGGTTACTTCATGGTGTATTTACTTTTTGCACTTGTTTTCTTCAGTGTAACCCTGATAGTATGTGGATGCCTACGGGTGAGCAGGTTTCTATGTATGTTGTGCTTTTTCTGGGAGACTTGACAATGTTTATATGCATTACTTTAGTATTATTATTACTGCTTAGCTATTCTCATTGGTTATTTGATATTTCGTGTTATGTGGGATGTTGTGCGTTATATTATTGTTCACTCATTCATCCCTTACTTGAGGTTACCAGTATACCGTCCATGTTTGTCCTGTCTTTTTTTGACTCCTGATTATTGTCATTGTTATTCACATATATTGTTGTGTGGATTCCGAGTACGTTTTTCTTCATTTTCTGAAATCCTGTTATGTGATTAGCTAGCGGTATATGTTCTACTTGTTGCTTGATCCCTACTTAAGTAGCTAGCTTTCATGATGTACTATTTGCTTATATGATTATATTTATTGCCTTTTGTTATTTACTGTTTTTATTATTGTTATGTGCCTAATGGACCCTCGAAGCCTACTGGGTACGGGTTGCTTCGACAGCTTGTACTCATACTACACTTGCTCATGTGCAGATCCGAGTACAGGTGCCCGACCTTGATTTACAGATTGCTGTTCGTGCAGACTTCTTTGACTTTCAGAGATTCATGGTGAGCTTGACGTCCAGCTTGTCCTGCTTCTCTTTAGCATTGATATTTGATCTCCATGTATTTTCAGAGACACAGTTGTATTAGACTTTCGATTTCTTGTTTTGTACTTAGTGGTTTTGTATTACACTAATATCGGGTTTTGGAAATTTTTGATTTTTTATACTTTTGCTTTAGTCATTCATATACTGTTTATTAAACTTTTGCTTTCCATATTTGATATAATAGTCCTCCGTTTCGGCTCCGGATACGGGATTGGTTCTTCTACTGGTGGTATAGTAGGTGCCCTCATGATCCGAGAAATTGGATCGTGACAGTAGCTTGGAGAAGTATAAGGATAGAGTCAAGTATAGAGGGAAGTATAACGTATATTGGGTGCTAATTCCGTGAATTGCAACATAAACTGTTCAACGAAAGAAGATAAATAACAAAGAGGGGTAGGGAAAATGGTTTATCGATAACAACACTTTGGTTTTACTTCAGCTGGTTTTATCCTTATTATAGTCCAAATGAATTCTTCTTTTTGAACTTAAGAATTTACTTGTCCCTTCAAAACAACTTTTCCTGTTATGATGCTAAACTACCAACGCTCTTGATTTCCCCACATTTCAGTCCATTATTGATATGATAATGCCCTGGGCTAATCTTGATAAGTCAAAGCTTGGAAGCCTTATTCAAGAGATGCAAGCTATGAGCACTTAGAGAATGACTTCCATGGCTTTGAAGACCATATTTGGTGTTCCCTAGGATTAAAATCATGTTTGGTTGGTCGCTTAGGACAAGAGGGAAGTTCGGGAGCGAGGAGGAGCTTGTACAAAGGTTGGGTAGCCCACCTGAGAGAAGACTATATTGCCCAACAGGCCGCCCAAAATGGACTAAATGCCTAATACTTCATCCAAGGACAGAAGATTCGTCCAAATAGCCACTCAACATGGACTGGCCATCCAAAGCTTTGTCCAAGAGGAGAAGATTCGTCCATTTGGCCGCCCCAGCTCAGACTAATCACCCAAAAGGCTGTCGAAAGGGTTTCGGATTGTTTTGGGGACCTATTAATTATTATTTACTACTTTTGGGTTAATAATGTAATTAACTTAAGCCCTTGCCTATATATAGTAGTTCTTTCTTTTCATTAGGGGACTTTAGACTTCTTGATTATTATGAATGATGAATTAAACTCTTATGAGTTTTCATATCTCTTTGGTGGAGATTGTAAAGCTTTTGATAAAGCTTGATTTATGCCGCGTAGAAAAGGTGGTTTCAAGTGAACTCGATTTTCTAGGGTGTTTTCATAAGAGTCTAGTGCTTGATTCGGATCAATTAAAGGGGTCTTAGGGTTTGATACACCCTTTGGTTCTATTAGATTTCCTTTTCTTGTGTTTCACTATCTATTCTCTATCTTTTATTGCTTCCGCGTATCCGTTTTCATGTCATCTGGTATCAGAGCCTCGTATAATTTCATCCTTACAGAAATTCGTCTTGGGTTTGATATCATTTGATTCAAAAAAAAATTAATCAAAAATCACTAAAAAAAATTATTGTTGTTACTTGTTTTTTATACTAGATTCTTGTTCCCTAGTTTCGATTGAGTCTCAATCCAAAGTTTTATCGCGGGTTGATTTGATCTATCTACCATTATTGAGTTTTGATAGTTTGAAGAACTTGAAGTGGGTCTTTGATTTTGGGTTGTTTTGGAACTAAAAGGTGGTGGATTTTGATTTCCAACTCGTTTGGAAGTCGAATCTCAAAGTTTGGTGAAGATTGGAGTTGAAATCCTTAAGAGTTAGTTTTGTGTTCTTCATGAACTTGAAGAACACCTAAGTGGGTTTCCATTTCGTGGAAGATTGGGGTTTGTAATCATGTTAAAAGTGATTGGGGTTTGTTCCTTTCGTCAAGGGGAACTTAAATCTCAAATTTGAAGGGATTCCAAGCGCATTTGAGTGAGGTTCAAAAATTTAGTATTCATCTTCTACACTTTTTGAACCTGAATTTTGAGCTTCATTTTGGGAATTGATTTGTTGATTTCGGAGCTTTTAAAGTGTTGAAAAGTGTTTATCATAGTGCAAGGATCTTGGGAATCAAGTTTGGAGAGATTTGAAAAAGAACATCGAAGCTTGAAGCTCACCTTCAATGGTGTTCTTCAAAGTTTGAAGAGGGTTTCATTTGGGTCTTTGACTCGGGTGAAATTAGAAGTTGAAAAGTAGTGGGTTTTTTCCTCACCTCGAAAGGAACTTATGGTTAAAATTTAAGATGATTTGGAGTTCGCTCGAGGGGTGTTAGGATTTTGGAACTCAAGAACTTGTTCCTGATGTTCTTGGGTGTTCTTGTGAAGAAGGTGATGAAAAAAGGGTTTTGATCTTCAAGTGCTTATTCAAGGTTATAATTTGGTGTTTGAGCATTGATAATTGGTCAAGTCAAGGGGTAAAAGGTTCCAAACAAGTGCTAAAATATTGAGGAGATCAAGGACTTCGTAATTGATTTTGGGCAGGCCACTTTCAACGGAAGATAGATTAGGCAAGTCGTCTCATCTTGGACGAGCTGCCCAATTGAACTGCCCAAAAATGAAGCTCTAAACAGTTTAAAAGCCATTGGACGAGCTACCCCATTACAAACAAACCGCCCAAATTTCAAGAAGCCAAGCAGTCCAAAACTTCAAGTTGGGACAAATTTGTTTTCCCTGGACGAAAGGGACTTAGACGAGTCGCCTAGTAGCAAATGAGCCATCCAATTTGCTTGGATGAGTTGTCCAAGCCCTTGGAGAAACCACCTCAAAACAGAAGATCCGTCCCTTGCCCATGGACGAAGCGTCCATTTGATTTGAAGAGTTGTCCAAGCCCGCCCAAATTACCACCCAAACACAACTTTTAAATCCAAGTTTGGTACTTCAAATCTAACCCTAGATCCAAGTTTCTTCTTCCATTCTCGTCTCTTCTCAACTAGTATTGATTAGTATTACTTCATACTAATTAATCGCTAGTTTAATTTTAGATTTTTCACTTCTTTCGTACGTAGCTTTTTTTCAAGCTTTTCTAGTTTTGATTCCTAGACTTTCTTGATTCTCGTACATTGTTTGTTTGTTTGTTTGTTTTTGTTCTTTGTTGTGTCAACAAGAATCCATTCCGACCTCGAGCATTAATCAACACTTGAATACTACCGGATTGAGCAAGGTTCAAATCAAGTCGAGCCAAACTTGTGAGGTATTCAAAGAGAGATATAGAGTGTTAGGTGAGGATTTTGCTATTGACCTTGTTTGTTTGTTTTGTAGGTACATTTGTTTTATTTTGTAGATAAAAGGAGATGTCATCTATATCTTCGTCTTGTGGTGGCTATGACATAGGTGACTATGATTGTAGTAGCGAAGGCTATGGATACAACAATGATGGAGCTTATTGCGGCTATAAAATTAGTCATGATTATGTGACATATGACAGCGAGAGCTACTACTTCGGAGAATGTTATGATGTGAATGAATCAAAAGGCTCTTATGGTTGTAGTGAAGGATATGAGGAGTCATGTGCGGGTTCCTATAAAGACTGTGGAAAATTCAACAAATCTTATACTACTTATCCCAAGAATGAAGCTAACCCAACTCTAAGAGTTGAGTTTGGTTGTATCGGTTCAAGTCAAAATCATTCAACGGGAAGAAGCGGGTATGCATCTCCAATGTCAAGGGGCACCACTTGCTACACTTCTCATCCAAGTAAACCAATGTCGAGATATGGTAACCAAGGTTGGTAGGGGAATCATTCTATGAGTCTCAACCAAATCCGACCTACTTTTCCCATCTTTAAGGGAATAAAGGATCCCGAACTTATCTTAAATGAGTATGGCAATGTGAATTGGCTTTCCAATCCTACGGTGGAGAGGAAGTCAACCTACTCTATTGAACGTCTCGAAAGGGATGCATTCATTTGGTGGATATATGAAAAGGGGCATCAAAGAAGCGTTGGTTACACACCTATTCCGACATGGGAAGAATTGAAAGAGCTTATGAGATTCAAGTATTGCTGGAAGGTTATTCAACCCCTACAATATTGGCCCCAAAATCCAAAGAGAAGTGGGTCAACGGGGAAAGCCAATCTTCCCCACTCCCGAAATAAACTATGAGAGTCAAAAGATTGAGAGAGTAAGGGAGTGCAAAGTGGCACTCTAAGAGAGGAAAAATGAGAGGTTGTGTGGAGTGATGTGAGGGGGTTACCACAAACCCAATCTAACCCTTCTCTTAATGACTTTTTTTGTAGGTACAAATTTGGCAAGTGAATCCGACACGAAGCCTACAATTGAGGAACTAAAGAAAGAAAGCGCCTCTACAAAAGAAGACTTGAAAATGACAATGATGACGATGGTAGAGGCTATGAAGCGTTAAATGAGAATTTTCCGATGGACTTAAAGGTACAAAAGCTAATCTTAGCACTTCAATTGTTGTAAATGAGCATGTTGCTAATTTGAATGCTAGTGTTAGTTTATCTTTGTGTGAGCGTAATGATTCCTTACCTCGAGGTTGTGGAAACACTAGTTGATCCTATAGATGACCGAATTGATTCTTCTTGCAAGATCGATTTATGTCCACCTAGTGTTGCCACATGCGCTTTGATTGATAGTACATTGTCAAGTGACTCTTTGCCACGAAGTGATACTATCCTTGTTGAGGATATATCAATGCTAGTTGATCCCATTGATGATCGGGTTGGCTCTCCTAGCAAGATCAATCTTTGTCTATCAAGTGTTGATACATATACTCTCCATGATAGTGCATTATCTTGTAGTAATGACGATGGTAATAGTCAACTGGATCCTAAATGTGAACCACTAGTTGAGGATATTTGTGGTATGCTTAATGAGTCTTCGACTAATGTTGTTGATAATAAGGTTAATCATATAATTTGGAGTGATTCTTTGAGCTTGTCAAATGTTGTAGATTTTATTTCTTGTCTTGCTCATAGAAATCATATGCTTAATAATGTATCAAACATTGATGTTTGCCTTCTTGAGAGTGAACTTGCATGTTTGGAGTCTTCTTCTATAATTGATAGTTCTCTTTTCAAGTACAATATCTTGTTTGAATTTGATAATGAAATTACTCTTTGGGGAATACGTAGTGGGATGTAACATGATGATGTGGGAAGGGTTGCCATATTTATAAGAATCCACTATTACAGTGGATAGTCATGATACATTTGGGGACACCAGAGATGAAGTTTTAAGAGACACCTCCTTGTATTATCTATATGCATATAATGATACTCATGTATGTGAGATTGATTCCTATGAAAATAGGAGTGACGACCGGGTCTATGGGAATGTTGATCCCATATTCTATGATGTTTTCCCATTTTACCCATGTGTTGGTTGCCATTGCCTTTATGGTAAAGAAGAGCTTGGTCTTCATGAAAAGCTTAACAAGAATGTGGTGGTTGGCATGTTTGTTAGAGTAAATACTAGTAGCACTTGTTCTCGATCATGTGATTATCATTTGGTGTTATTACTTGCTTCTCTGTGCTTAATTGTGCTCTCTATGCCAACATGTGCGGGGATACCTTTGTATTCAACCCCGGTGATGGATTGAGAGAAATCCAACCTTGATGATAGCCAATGTGTTAGGTGGAATGTTAACTCAGTTTGACCTTGTTAATGTTATTTCGCATAACCATGTGGGCTATTTTGTGTTGCTTGACTTAAAGGGGTGTTTGTGCTTCATGAAATATAAGACCATTGATGATTTGCCTATGTGTTTGCTTAAATACAGTAGTCCTCTTGTTATTCCCTTTTGTCAAGTTTCTTTGAGTAGCCAAGTAGACCTTGTTAGGTGAGTTACACATCCCTTTGTGCTTTATTTTAATGCTTGGTTATATGTTAAGTGTGTGCAACCATGGCATAGTGGTAGATTTGTTATTACTAACTTTAGCCATCATGCCATGAGGAGATGTTCTTTGTTGTCTTTCCATATGGTTTTGGTAGGTTTGGATTAGAACACGAGTTCTTTTGAAGTAGGGGAGGATGATATGATAATGCCCGAGGCTAATCTTGATAAGTCAAAGCATGGAAGCCTTATTTGAGAGGTACGAGCTATGAGCACTTCGAGAATGACTTCAATGTCTTTGAATACTATATTTGGTGCTCCCCAGGATCAAAATCATGTTTGGTGGGTCGCTTGGGACAAGAGGAAAGTTCGGGAGCGAGGAGGAGCTTGTACAAAGGTTGGGCAGCCCACCTGGGAGAAGACTAATCGGCCAACAAGCCGCCCAAAATGGACTAAACGCCCAATGCTTCGCCCAATGATAGAAGATTCGTCCAAATAGCCGCCCAATATGGACTGGCCGTCCAAAGCTTCATTCAAGAGGAGAAGATTCGTCCATTTGGCCATCGTAGCTCAGACTAATTGCCCAAAGGGTTCCAGACCATTTTGGGGACCTATTAGTTAGTATTACTACTTTTGGGCTAATAATGTAATTAACTTAAGCCCTTGCATATATATAGTAGTTCTTTCATTTCATTAGGGGACTTAGACTTTTTGATTATTATGAATGATGAATTAAACTCTTGTGGGGTTTCATATCTCTTTGGTGGAGATTGTAAAGCTTTTGACAAAGCTTGATTTATGCCACGTAGAAATGGTGGTTTCGTGTAAATTCGATTTCCTCGGGTTTCCATAAGAGTGTAGTGCTTGATTCGGTTCGGATCAATCGAACGGGTCTTAGGGTTTGATACACCCTTTGGTTCTATTAGATTTCCTTTTCTTGTATTTCACTATCTACACTCTGTTTTATTGCTTCCGCGTATCCGTTTTCATATCAAGAAGTTAACTGGTGCTGCTGTTAACTTTGTTGCAATTGCATCCATATCACTTCCTTCCTCCAGGAATTTTACATCCGATTACAGTCTTATATGAACTTAGTTATGGTGAAACAGAACTGAAGCAAGGTGAAACCACTTGAAGCTTGGGATAACTTTGAATGTTTAACTGTCGTCAGCTAAAAAATTTGGTCTGACAAGGCTTGTTTTATGGAAGTTGAAACAAGAAGCTCCCTTCATTTGCGACTTGGGTTGCTTTTAATCGCCCTCTTCTAAGAATCTCAAATACTATTGATCTAGTCGGGAAGAAAAATAGTACAGCTTTGTCCAGAAAGGTAAAGTATCAGTTTCACATATACATATGTTAACATGGCTGTTTGCTCATGCTTAGAACGCTCCATCATGTGATGGCCTTATCAGGTTCTTCTATCCTCAAGTGTGTACATTTGGCGATTACCAAGTAGTGGTGGTGAGTAGTTATTTGTTTCCTCTTTTGCCTCTCCTTTGCAGAATTGTAATTTTTATTGTGCTAACATTATCACGCCCTCTGCAGTTTCTGCAGGTGTGTGGCTTCTGTGGTTCAAGGTTCTTATGAGTACTACCATTACCTCCCCGAGGGACTTGACTCGGTAATGAATTTCTTTTTGAAGGCTCCGTTGGTGAAATCTTTAACAGTGCACCCTAATATGTTGTTCGAGTTGAACATTGTTATACAGTTTGCTTGCTGTACTTTTTGGTTCCAGAAATCTCTTCTGTTCATCGTATGCAAACTTTCGTATGTTTGTACTTCTTAGTTTTAATTTGTATATTGTTTTCCTTGGTTCTAAAGCTTTTCTTTCACTTTCACTTTCACTTTCTTGTTTGTATTTTTACCTAATTGCATGTTATTGTTTGATGAATTGAGTAATGCCAGTGTTGGATTACAGTAATACTTAGCTGGGTAGCTTATTTAATAGTCACCACTATACTTTCACTAACATTATATACCTCACAGGGTTTGGGCTGTGCTTACCGCTCTCTGCAGACAATCATTTCATGGTTTAAGTTGCAAAATTACACTTCAATTGATGTCCCATCACACAGGTATTGTGTAGATCCTTTAGCTACAGTGATTAAAGTGCCTTTCTTGTCAACTGTGATTGGTTTGACCGACTGTATATCGTTTGATGCCTTAGGTCAGTGCTAATTATACATGCATGTGATTCTTCGCTTGCTCAGTGTTAAAAGCTGCTAGATATAGATGTTAACACACTCTATTTGCATTAGCTTCAAAATTGCTTAATTAGAGCACTGAAATAAGGCCTCGTTGATTTGATGAAAATTGTATTTAGGGTGATCCAAAAGAGAAAGTTAAAGGAGGAGCCCCAAAAGAAAACCATACACTAGGGTATAGCCTCTCTCCATGGTACAAGATAGTACAATGTGACTTGTTGTTTTCCGGATAGCGTCATTTTTCCGCACTCAAGGATGTAACCCAGTGGTCAATAAAGTGGGTTAAAGAACCATGAGGCTAAAGGTGTTCAAATCCCAGCAGAGACAAAAAACACTAGGTGATTTTTCCCATCCATTCTAGCCTTGGTGGATAGAGTTACCTTGTATCTGTTACTGGTGAGAGGTGATAGGTATCTCGTGAATTTAGTCGATATGAGCTAAGGGTGGCCCAGACACCACGGTCATAAAAAAAAAAAAGATAGCATCATTTTTCCCCCAAAGGCAACAATATTCTATCTTCATAAATAGTACTCCTGCTGTTTCAATTTATGCGTCTCTTCTTCCCTTTTTAGTATGTTCATAAAGAATGTCACTTTTATATATTTAATATCCTATCTGTCCCAATTTATGTGTAAGGTGTTTGGCTAAGCACAGAGTTTAAGAGGAAAAGAAACACTTTTGGAATTTGTAGTAAACCAATCCATAAAACATTCTTTGGCTATAAATCATGTAATTAAGGGAAAATGGAAGCTTAAAATTAAATTGTTAAATAAATATAGAAATATGTCATTTTTTTTGGGACTGACAAAGCAATTAGAGTCACATAAATTGGAACACAGGTAGCGTTTAATTCCATCCCACATGACTCGTTTAAAACTACAAGTTTCAAAGAGCATTTTTGTACATTATACACATCTTTAGTTTAAGAGCAAGATTAAATCTTCTCTACTTCGTTAAACTCCGTGCCTAGTCAAACAAAGACACATGAAATGAAAAGTAGAGTACATATTAAGCACGACAGGTCCACCTTCACAACTTAGCAGACACATTTGCAGTGAAACAAGCAGAGCACAATGGGTTCCAATATTTACTGAAAGCACCAGCTAATCTATAATAATCACTCTGCAATATGTGCTTATGTAATCATAAATGAACATACCATAGCTTCTGCGAATTAATTACTCCTCAATGTGTGCATATGTTGTCATAATTGAAGATCCAGTATCTTCAGTAAAAAATTATTGTTCTGAAAGTGAACCGCACATTCTTTCAAGGAATACAACAGGCACTTGTAGAGATTGGAGACAAAGATCCTTATTTTATAGGGTCACGTGAATGGATTGGAGCCATTGAACTGAGTTTTGTTTTGGATAAATTGGCATAAGTTTGAACTTCTCTAGAAGTGTTTATAAAATACCCAGTGAATTTTGTTTTAGATAAATTTTATTCTTGACTGTTTTTTTTATTCTTTAGCTGTCAGCTGTACTCCCCTTTTAACCTTTCAGTTTCGTTGCTTTACAAAACTTTCTCAACCTTTTAAAGACACCAATTTCATGGGCCGGTGGACACAATTGGTGGAATGCTTGGTATGTAAAAGGTTCCCGTGAAACTGGGGTGTATTAAAGGGATTTAGCTACATGCTCTGGGAGTAAAGTATGTATTAAGCCTTTACGTTTGTTTTATAAATAGGCTAGTAGCAAAATCATAAATGTCAGATCTGGAGCTGGGATTCCTGAAAAGTGTCGAGAGCTGGCATTGCATTTTGAGAATCAAGGAACTCCTGTCATGATTGGTAGGGTAGGTCATACAGTTAGTTACTGTATTACCAGACGGATTGGCTGGCCCACTTGTACGTAATAGAATCAAAATCAAGGTTGCCCAAAGGGGGCATGCTGCAAGAGCGTAGGTGAGTGATCAACCAAGCCTTTTCGTTCCGAAATCGAGAAAGATCACTCTGAAAAGTAAGCCTTTTCTTATTATACGATATCTTTGCCATGGATGATAAAATTCCTCCTGGAAAGGCAAGTAAACTACCTCGCTCATTGTTGAGTGTCAGTTACCTCAAGATAGGACAAAAGCCTCCCAGTGATTTGGAGCGAGTAGTAAGAAAATGGGTATTAAACAAAGGACATGCAGTGGGGCCTCTTGCTTATCACAAAAATTTCCCTCCTAGGCTCAACAACATGACTGTTTCTCAGTTTTAATCAATGGAAATTGGGATGAGGACATGGTGTCAATCGTTTACTGAATTACTTCTTAGGAATGTTAAAAAAGATTACTACGTGATTTTTTGAATAGGCTTTTACTACGTGATTTTTTGAATATGCCTATATCTATTGCTTTTTCTTCATTGATTTGGAGACAGCATGCCCCTCCAACTTTCATTCATAAGATCCTTGAAGCTTCGTCCCCTAATTCCGAAACACAACGATAGACTTGCCACTATAGTGACGGAAAAAACTTCTCTTTGATAAGCGGTTATACTTTTGGCTGTAAATAGAGTGTTTTCATGAGACCTGCTTCTATGCCAATTTCTTTTTCCATGAAACAAAATCAGAAAACTTAGCATTTTAGCATGCCTACTGGTGGTGTTCTTCTTGCTTACACTCTCCTAGGTGTGGAACATCTTTCCTTATACTGGATCCTCATTATACTGGCAGTGATGATATCAAGAAAATAGTAAATGGTGTGGGTGGAAGAAAGCTGTTGATAGCAAGGGAAAGCACTTTTTCTTGCATGATAAGTTCTACAATCTTCTGCTCCCTCAGCGGCCTAATATGGTCTAGTTAAACTTGAATATACAAGAATCCTATAGGAAAAAACCCATGGTTAGATAGACAGACAACCAATCTCTCCCCGTGCAAGGAATCTGGGACCTGTCTATATTTTGTTGGACCTTAAATGATAAGTTCCAATTTGAGCTTTATGTTTTTCAGGAAGTACTTGGAAAGAGTGGACAAGGAATTAAAATATCTCCACCCATGTATTTCAATATCCCACAACTTTTACAGATTGCGTAGACCCGTTTGTCCCTACATATAGAAAATCCTGTCTGAGATGACAAACGAATGATGGATTTCGTTGGTCTGAAATCAATTACTCCAATGAGTTTTCTTTTTCAGCCAAATTTGGATTCCTTCCTTGATAAATTAAAAGCATGAATATTGTCCTGTTGTGAATTTCTGGTCAGATCCAAGTAAAATTTTGACTCAGTTTACTAAAAATGGAAGCCGGAACTGAATGTGACGGAGTTAAAAAAAAAAAATAATAAGCACATCCAATGTCGTATTGAATAAGTCACATATATAATACTTGATAACTCGCACATCCAATGTGTGAGTTATATATAATATAAAATCCAGATCAGTCATTTTCGGTTCCGCCCCCCAAATTCCCAAACGTACCCACTTGTTCTTGAATCCAGTTTCAATAAATTTTTAAGTTTATTATTTCAGTTTCAGTTTTCACTTGCCCTTTCTTTTTTTTTTTTTTTTTTTTTTTTTTTTTTTTTTTTTTTTTTTTTTTTGTGTGTGTGTAATGCATGAAAATTTTGGACAGGGTTAGTATAATTTTTTTTGGCTGTTGATTCGCAGGTACTTTTTTGTTGTCGATTTTAAGATGGAAACTGTCACAAAGTTGTCGACTTTTAACTATTTTTTGAGTATTTATATTTTCAGCCATGATTAATATGTACGTCTAGAAATTAGAACATATCGTGTATGTAATACCTAGTTAAAAAAGTTCCAGTACGTAAATTATTTTTTTTGATAATGAGTAGATATATAGGTAGATACAAGAATAATTAAAGTAATTACAAAATTATGAACTGTTGTGTTAAGCCAAAATGATTATATTGTTGTAGTTTTATGAGCTGATCTTACTGGTAACGAAATCAGTATTGAATTTACTAGTGTCATCATTTTGTTTATAAATTAGAAATTAGCAGTGTGATATATAGAAATGGATGAACTAATAGATACAAAAATAAAAAGATGTAGAAATAAATAAAAATAGAGACGATAATCTGATTTTGTAACTTGTTGCAATTAATTATGAATAAGTAGAGAATAAGTAATTAAATAATTTAGAGATAAATAAATAATAAAATAATTAAATAAATAGAGAAATAGATAAATAAATAAATATAGAGATAAATAATTAACTAAGTAAATAGAAGAATCAATAAATAAGTTATTAATTAAGTAAATAAATGCGGAAGTAAGTAAATAAACAAATATAGAGATAAATAATTAATTAAATCAATAGAAGAATCAGTAAATAAATAGTTAAATATTTTATTAAATAATAAATAGATAAAAAATAAAATAAGTAAATAAATAAATAACTAGGAAATAAATGATCAAATATAGGAGATAAATAAATAAATAGATATAGAGATAAGAAAATAATTAATTAAATAAAAGAATCAATAAATAAATAAGTAAGTAAGAAAATGATTAAGTATATAGATAAATAAATAAATAAATAAATAAACGAACAAACAAACAAATAAATAAAAGAATCAATAAATAAAAAGTAAACAAGTAATAAGAAACTATTTAAATATAGAGATAAATAAATAAATAAATAAATAAATAAATAAATAAATAAAAGAATCAATAAATATATACAAAGAGAAATAAAAAGTTAATAAATAAATGAATTAATGTATATAGAGATAAATAAATAAATAAACAAATAGAGAAATAAATAATATACACAGAAATAATAAACGTAGAACTAATAAAGTAAATGAATAAGTGAATAAATAAATAAGTAAATAATTAGAAAAATAAATAAATAAATAAGTGAATAAATAAATGGAGAGATAAATAAATAAGTAAATAATTAGAGAATTAAATAAATAAGTGAACAAATGAATAGAGAGATAAATATATAAGTAAATAATTAGAGACATAAATAAATAATTGAACAAATAAATAGAGGGATAAATAGTTAAGCAAATAATCAAAGAAATAAATAAATAAGTGAATAAGTAAATAGAGAGATAAATAAATAAGTAAATTAGAAAAATAAATAAATCTTATCAAGTAAATAAGAAATATTTTTTTATTTCGATATTCTATATTCGTACTTTTGTTTTGAATGATTGTGACTTTTTAAAATTACAGTGAATTGAATTATGTTATTGATGTTTTGATTTTAACTTTGTACGTAACACCTTAAAATTTGAACCGTTCAACTTAATTTTGATTTTAACTTTATATGTAATACCTTAAAATTTGAACCGTTCAACTTAAGTGCCTATGTCCGGATACTATGTATTTCCACTTGTCTCTAGGTGATAAAAATTAATTTTTAAAGTGTGAAAATAGTGTTTGATTTGATTCACAGTCATAAGTAACTCCTAGCCAAAGTTAAGTTCAAAGTTTTCCTGCCGTCGTAGTTTTCGTATTTTTTCTTGCATGAGTCAATTTCAAACGATCATATCTCATAATCTATGAGATATGACCTACAACCTATTTGCGGAAAGGTATTTGAGTCTAGTTTTTAATGTAAAAAATCGTGTGTAATTTCGAGGTCGGAGTAAAAGGTTATGATCATTTTACTAAAAGAACGTAGTGTAGTGGATTGGACGAAACTTCTGGAAGCATATGCGTCTGCATATGCCCAAATTAGGTTAGCATATTCCCAAAATAGTAACCTGAAGGTTTCTGCGAAATTCACTTGTTTTATAAGGGGCTTTTTAATGATTTTTTCCCTATTAATCTTTGATCGAACTACGTTGTTTTTATATCTTTTAAGTGAGTATATTACATAGAAATTTTTATATTTTCTAAACTATCCTTAATCCCCATACTTAATCAAATTACAACCTACCACCTAACACACAATCAGACAAAAAGCAAAAGAGAAAACAAAATAGTGTAAGTTTCCTCTTAACTCTCAACCAGGGTACTGCTTCAAGGGCTTTAAGAACTTTTTCAAATTTTCGTTATTAATACGTTAAGACTTCGAAAAAGGGGTGTGGGACTTCAACAAGGGTTTCTTTTCACCAATGTGTTCAAACCCTTCATTTTTAAATTGATAATTTCAAAGTAGAAAGGCCTAAGGTTTCCTTATTCATAATATATGTTGAGATTATCCTTCCTTGCATATGTCATGATGGTTAATGAGTATTTCTTATGAACTCTACGTATTATATCATGAATATTTACATCCTTATGAGTTAGAATTTTCTAGGTTGCATGTCCGTGTGAATTAGGGGCTTTGAACTTGCATGTTTATATGAGTTAGAGAGTTATATTAGTAGAATTCTGATATAAACACGAGACTAAATAAATTTTACACATTATTTGGTTAATTTATATGTCCATTGAATTGAAGTGTTCTACCTTTGAAGATTTTGAAGGAAACATGAAACGTGCTAAACCCTGTACAAAGCTTGAACTTGATAAATTTTACGTAAATGGATGAATCTTTAATGTTGAAGTATGGTTACAAATAAGAGTTATTAGACATGAATTCAATATAGATGAATGATAGTTTCAAAGTAAAATCTTAAACTTAGATTGAGAGTAGAAGTGTGTGAACTATTTGACTTCCTACAAGGTTATAATCTAACTATGAATGATATCTAAAATAGGTGTTTTGGATAATTAAGCTCAATAGGTGTTTTAAATTGATAATTTCGAAGTAGAAAGGCCTAAGGTTTCTCCTCAATTCATAATATATGTTGAGATTATCCTTCCTTGCATATGCCATGATGGTTAATGAGTACTTTCCATGAACTCTACGCATCATGTCATGAATATTTACATCTGTATGGGTTAGGATTTGCGAGGTTGCATGTCCGTGTGAATTAGGGATTATGAACTTGTATATTTATATGAGTTAGAGAGTTATATTAGTAGAATTCTGATATAAACATGAGATTGAATAAACTTTACACATTATTTGATAAATTTATATGTCCATTAAATTAAAGTGTTCTATCTTTGAAGATTTTGAAGGAAACATGAAAATGTGCTAAACCTTGTACAAAGCTTGAACTTGATAAGTTTTATGTAAATGGATGAATCTTTGATGTTGAAGCATGGTTACAAATAAGATTCATAGGCATGAATTGTTGATATTTTCAAGGTAAAACCTTAAACTTTGATTGAGAATAGAAGTGTTATGAACTATTTTTACTTTCTGCAAGGTTTTAAATCAAACGATGAATGATATCTAAAATAGGTGTTTTGGATAATTAAGCTCAATTGAAGGTATTGATATTTTCAATAATATTTTAATAATTGAATTAAAGTTTAAGAAGAATTAGCAGGCTTTACGAAGTAAGAGTCAAGGTCTATAAGACATTTAATTGCCCAAAGAGGCTAGGAAAGTCTTAATTGATTAGTTATAAATTAAAAAATATTTTCACTGGTCAATAAAGGAGCTGGAGTTTCAAGTTTTAGGGAGGAGTATTAGCACTGAGAGGATTTAGGTCAAAAGCCCTTATTCCATAACCTGTGTAGCCAAACGTAAGAAGCATTATATTTCCTGATGAGAACCCAAATTGTTTTAAGTATTGGCGGATCCACTAGGAAAAAATTAGCATTCACTCTCTACTCTGGCAAGGTTTAGGGAGCCCACCAAACATAGGGTTATATGTTGAACTTCGTAGCAAAGAACGAAGTGTGTCGGTTATAGAAACTCCCAAAGGATGAAAAATGTCAGTTTTAAAGTAAAAAATAATAAAGAAGGTTTAGTTAAGTGTCTTTCCTTGTTAAATTAAAGATGTTTGAATGTACTTTATTGAGTTTCACAATACACTTGAGAAGTGAAATTTTACTAAGTTTTACTTAACTCTATAAATATGAAGTCTTATTTGTAAATTGCCATCTTGATAATACTCACACATTGAAATTTGTAACTCAGAGTCAGACTTGTAGTTTTCATAACTAAATAAATGATTGGTTTTACTCTATAGGAGTCTACCCTATATGAAGAGTTTTAAGGTGTTTATACTTGGTGTTTTAAACACACCCAACTATCTTGTATGATTATGTCAGCATAAAAGTGTACTGCTCAAGATGTGTCAACGTCGTAATATTAAGTATGGAATATGTCAACATAATGGTAGTGTTCAGTTCAGCATGATAGCGTAAGTCATCTTAGATCAACGTAGTAGAAGGTTGGAGTTTATTAATAAATGATATTGATACATATTATTATTTTTGTATATTGAGAGTCAAAGACCATTACGTAGTTGAGTTTATGATCTATTTATATTGTGATGGAAGAATATTGATATAGCTTGTTGATATTACCTTTCAACCTGCTCAGTACATCTTAGGTACTTGCATACTCTATGCTGCATGTAGTTTACCATATAGGTCAAGCCAATCATCCAGACGTTAGCAGTTGACTTGATTTGCATCCTGAGGCGAAGATAAAAGTTGGTGAGTTCTCATTTGACCAAGCTATCAAAGCTGACGTTGTTTCATTTATTTAAATTTATTAGTGCTGAGATATTAAGAGTTATTCATTTCATTTTATTTTTGTCTAGGTAGAGGTATTGTTCTAGCATTTGATATCAGCTAGTAGTGCCTTTCAGATATTGAGATACTAAATTTGAATTGGAGTTTTTGTTTTTATTTCTATATGGTTTATTCATTCACGTGATATGATCCATTACTTTATGATTTTACTAACAAATTACTTTCGCTGCGAGTGAATGATTAGAATTATGCACAAGTCAAGTGTCTATTTAAGGCAATTTAGTGGCACGGATGCCTTGTCACTTCCAAGGGTGATTCTGGATCGTGAAAAACTTGGTATCAGAACTTTAGGTTTAAGTGTCCTAGGATGTGTGAAAGCTAATGTTAGGTAGAGTCTCATTTATGGGTGTGAAGTCGACCACATTTGTAATTGGAGGCTACTGAGCATTTAGGAAAATTTTTATTTGTTCATGTCTTACTTCGTGCTGTTGAGTTTAACTATGAGAATTTCTTTATAACTCGTGCTTTACGCTTTTCGAATCATGCCACCTAGAAGAGTGTCAGTTCGCAGAGCAGCCAACTCGATGTAATTTCAATGTAATACTATAGATACATATCAAAGTATTCGATGTAATCATCATTTTAAGTACTTAATCTAAGAAATAATAGATATATGCAAAAACACTATTAAATTTTTAATTCCAAAACAGTATGGCTGCTAGTAAAGTGTATGATGTATCCATCATTTCAAAATACTCAATCTCTCCGGCATGTTAATCATTTGAAATTCTCAATCTTAAAAATATTATCGATACATACAAATAATTTATTGAATTCATCAAAACTATCAAATATTGAAGCCCCCTAAAATTGAATAATATTATATTCTATGATCGTTGTCTTTCATCTCTAATGATTAAATTCTGCTTTTTCATATTGAACAGATCAACAAATGGTCTCTTCGACTGGAATAAGTGTGATAGGAAATTTTTTATTTCTGTGTATATGATTATTTTATTTCAAAAATAATTGTATACATATAGTATGAAGTTTGTCAAGATAGTTTACAATGAAATATTAGGTATTATTCCATTAAAATTAATGAGTGAGTTTTTCTTCACAGTCTAGTAATATAGATATTGCTAGATGTTGTTGTTCCCACAAATAAATTTTAAACTATTGTATTTGTTCAACAATATTAGTTAATTAGATTAATAAATTTTTATATCAATTGTATTTTTCTTGGCAATAGAATCTTTTTATAAAGTTTGTTGTTAATTTTGACCGAAAATTTGGACGTCTGTTTTTTTTTTTTTTGCCTTTTTTCAACTTTACAAAAAAGAATAAAGCAAAAGTGCATGAAAATATGACTCGTACAACTTTATAGGTATGTTGATATTTATCCCTTTAATGAATTGCTAACACATTCACAACACTTTTTATTTCAATTTTCTCCTCTTGAAGCTTTAGTCTTTTTTTCCAGCTCATTGTACTTTTTTTTCATATATGTTCTTGCTTTCTCAAGTCTTTCAGTATAGGGTATTTTCCTATTTTGCCTCCTCAATGAACAAAAATATGCACGTAATATTATATTCCACGAGCTTTGTTTTTCATCTTTGACAATCAAATTGTGCTTGTTCATGTTGGACAGATCAACAAATGGCTTCTTCAACAGGACGAAGTGTGATGTGATTGTTAGATATGAAATACAACCATTGTAGAATATAATATTATGTTCATAGTACGTTAATTGAGGAGGAAAATATGAATATACTTGAAAATGGATGATTTGAGGAAGCTAGAACTTGTATGAAAAAAAATACAAGGAGTTGGAAAATAGAGTAATGCTTCAGGAGGAGAAAACTGCAAAAAAGGTGTTGTAACTGTGTTCACACTTCATTAAACAGAAATTTTTTGGCATACCTATAAATTTGTACGAGTAATATTTTAATGCATTTTTACTTTATTCTTTTTCTTAAAGTTGGAAACAAAATAAGAGAAAACAGACAACCATCTTTCCATCAAAATTAACAAGTGACGAACTTTGTCAAAAGATTCAATAACCAAGAAAAAAATAATTGATATTAAAATTTATTAATCCAATTAATTAATGCCGAACAAATACGATAGTTCTAGTTTAGTCTGTGGGAATAACACACGTTGCTCAAAAGAAATTTTTCTAAATGTGAAAAATGATTTACTTAAGATTTTAGTGGATATTAATATTTTATTGTAAATTTAGTTATCATAGGAACAACATAGTTAAATTAGATTCTAGAAAGATTCACTTAAGATTTAGTGGAGTGGTAGCTTATCCATTGGTATATATAATTCTGTTATTGTAAAAATAATTTTATTCCCATAGTACGAATTTGGACAAAATAGTTAATAATGAAATATTAGATATTAGTCCTCTAAAATTATGGGCGTGTCTTTCTTTACGTTTGACAATATTGATATTAATTGTCGTATCTATTACCCGTACCACCAATATTGATCTGGCATGAATTGACCCATTAATTTGAATGAATTTTTAGAGCAATGCTTGTTCACAAACTTTTCTTTGAGGTTTTAGTTTCATAATAATCATAATACCATCTCTTTGGAGTAAAACTTTTTAAACTTTGCTTTACTATTTGCAAAGAATTAAGGAATGATAATTTGCAAACAACTATATCTTTTGATAATGAAATAGAGTATAATTCGAATTTATCATTAACAAAAACTCTGGTTCATTTTCAATAAATTGCATTGTTGTCTTGGATGCAGTTGCTTGCAGTTGTAACACTTCAAAAAACCACCCTAAAGCATTTCTAAGGCTAAACATATGAAGTTTGAAAAAATTCACCAAAATCTGAAAATTGTTCAGTTCCCATGGACGGCTTTACGACCTGTAAAGTGGTTCCATGAACCGTGAAATCTATCGTCAAACCGTTTGAGCATGCTTCAAAATTGGCTAAGTGTAGGACTCTACCATAGGTCATTCCATGATCCATGAAAAGCTTCGACGGATGGTGATCCGAACTATGGAAGTGGTCCAGTAAGGTAAGACCTAGGGTCAAGTCGATGAATCAATCGAAAATTCATCGACCAGTTCGACGGTTCGTCAAACCGTCCGTGAGGCTTGTTTAGTGGTCTTTTAAACCTGTTTTACCCAAGGACATTAACAACTTTTAATACTCTTTACTTCCCAATACCATGTCGTTTTAAACCTAAAATTCCATAGTATAAAAGCCTAAAACCTTATTTATCTTTATTTTTTTAACACTTAAGAAACATAAGACAAAAGAGGAGATTAAGAGAAAACAAGAAAGCATGTACAACTCTCAAGCCTAGGGTTCCAAGTTTTTTAAACTTCCACTAAGGCTCTTTTCTAAATCCAGATACGGGGATATTTAGTGAGAATTCTTTTCAATCTCATGCCCAAAACTTCACTCTTTGTAAGGATTTATGTTTTTTCAATCGAGGTTCGAAACCCAAAGTTATGAATTTTAGTTATATTGGTCCCAAACTTTCAGTTATGCAAGAGTTATATGTTTATGACTATTAGCATGATTTTCATATGATTTACATAATTTGCACATAACTAGCATGTTCAACTTGTTCTTCAAGACTTTGCATAAATTTTTATGCTTTTATTCCAAAAGGATCCTTAGAACTAAAGTCAACTCTTCTATGATTTTGCTGTATATATATTACATGGATTATGAAAATCAAACAATATATGTAAGACAAGAATTAAGGAATTTCGTATCAATTATGATTAAGTTTCGGGCATCTAGATAAGTCCCTTTTAAGAACCTTTTAAGAATATGAACACATGCATTTTCGCGAGGATTATTTAGTACTGAGAGGATTGACTCAACCCATCAATGAGGATGTACTCAGTCCAAAACCATGTTTCCAACACATGTTCATTATGATTATACTAGTTAAGGATTCTTAGCTTAGAATTTATAAGTTTAGTCCTAGTTGCGGTAGTTTTAAGATGGCCTCTTTGACGATGTGGGGTTAGAATAATGGATCTTTTTTAGTATGGGTTTACGACACCTAATTCTATGAGCTCATAGAATAGTTTTCTGCCGGTTGTAAGAAACTCCCAACTTCATTAGTAAGTTTTAAAAGACTAAAACCATTGTTTTAACCAAATAAATATCTGCACTTATGGTTTAGAATTTGAGCCAGGATTTTTACCTTTCAACTTATTTCAGTAGCTTGGGTCATTGCAGAGATTTTTATTCCATCTTTATAATATTTATCATGTTTTATGCATACACTCTCATACCAATATATTTGATGTACTAACTCATTTTGATTGCGTCCTTTCATGACATGTAAAGACAAGTTTTTCTATCCATTCCGGTGGTCAGTAGAGCAGATGTCATGAATAGCTTAGTGAGTCCTCACATGCCTGGGACCAGAGTTGTTCTTACTTTCTTTTATGCTTATTAGCTATTATTGAGGACTGACTATCTGGGGGTTGTCCCAGTAGTTCTCCTTAGTTCATTAGAGATTTAAACATAGAGTCAGTTGTTAGTAGTTTTCTCAAGTTATGCTCGGTTTGTGGCTCACATAAAAGATTTATCTAAACTTTCCTTATTTTTTAACTTTATCACTTTCATGTTTTACTAGATTTCTTCCTCAATATATTAAGTATATGAACAGGTGCATGTGTCGAAGGCTTACTTGAAGCTCACTTGTGGGTCCTTAGCACCTTGTATAGTACAGGGGGTAGCCTCGAGGCGTTATAAACTTAGTATCAGAGCCCATGGTTCAAGTATCCTAGGGTATGTCCGAAACCACATTTGGTAGAGTCTCCATTATGGATGTATTACGCGCCACACTTATAATATAGAGGATATATAACGTTTAGGAAGTAGTCTCACTTCCTTCATATCTTCTCTCTTGCTATGAAGTCTATCTCAAAACTTCTGCCAGTACGTGTTCTATTCTTCTAGATAATCACGCCTCAACATAGACAACCTATCAGTAGGGCTGTAGATAACAAGCCTCTTGTTCGTCTTATCGGAATGTAGCCTAAAAAACTCCAATGGATCAACCTAACCAAGGCATCGCTACAAAATTTT
Source organism: Withania somnifera (assembly GCA_039654485.1). Taxonomy (NCBI): domain Eukaryota; kingdom Viridiplantae; phylum Streptophyta; class Magnoliopsida; order Solanales; family Solanaceae; genus Withania; species Withania somnifera. The sequence continues at coordinate 17,064,818 of JBDJHY010000078.1, forward strand.
GAGATGCCATGCAGTTGTTGGCTCAGGCAGTTCCCACGGATAGGTTCACGGACTGTGGAACCCTTTGAATATGTTTCAAATTTTGGCAAAGTGTAGGACCTTATAAAAGATCATTACACAGTCCAATAAAAGCGTATGTGGATCATAACTTGAAATGTAGAAGTGGTCCAGTGAGGGCTAGACTAGGGGTCAGGTCGCTAGATCATTCCACGGTTTGTCGACCAATTAGAAATAAAGATATTGATTAACTTGATTTTTGTCAGCACACCCATGATGATCTGACATATGAATTCACCCACAAATCAAGGCTATTTTTTGGAGCAATGTTTGAGTACAAACAGATATTGCCATTTTTGGAGCATGCTAAGCCTAGCAAAATTATCACCATAGAAAAAAATTGCCAGACACAATACCTACTCCTTTAAACTCTGTTTTACCTGTTGTCAAGAGTTAAGGATTGACAACCATCAGACAAGTTGGTGTTAATTTATAAAAATAGGCGGCACAAATTTTGAAGAAGCAAGTATCGTGTTAGATTATGTTATTTACTCCTGAGAGTTTTGTTTTAGGCTTAGCATGCTATGAAAACTACAACATTTATTTGCACTCAAACATTGCTCCAAAAAAACCCTATTATTGGTTGATTCACACACCAGATCAATATGGATGTGTGAGCTCAAAAATGTCAATCAATATCTTTATTGTTAAACCTAAAAAAAAAAAGACTTACTTAAGATTTTAGTATAGTGGTAACTACTAGTTCTTTGTAAAATTTAACAACATATCTATCACTCCCCCAAAATCGAACATGTTGGCACCTATCTTCCCAACTCGTAGGGCGTCCTAACTCACATTCTAAAAAAATTAAGGAAATAATTTAAAATCGAAAAGTAACAACAGTAGATAAGCAGAATGTCAGAATAATTATCATAACACAACTAAAGGTATAAATCCAACTACATAGCCCAAGAAATGGTTTCCACCATCACAAGCCACTATATGTTAGAGTTTATACAAGGAAAGCACAGTCTCAACAAGTATTTAGAAATGAAAGTTTCAAATACTAAGATAAAGAATCCGCAACACTAAAGAAGAGATAATCAGCTACCTCGGACAACTCAAATACCCCTGGACTGAGAAGGAGCAAAAGATCATGAAGTACGAGGCTCAGTACCCACACAAGAGTGAGTACTTGATCAACGGTACTCAACAATGTCTTCGGTTATCCAACTATAAAGAGAAACAAAAGCCCCTTGATCTCCCAACCAATCCTCCAAAAATACAACCTAAAACAAAATTAATCAGCAGCCCATTAATAGTTTATACAGATATGACAAATATAATTAAATATCCAACTCTACAACTCATTTAATGAAAGCAAAGTTTCACAAAAGTCAAGTCCTACAACAGCCAAAGTCATCAGCAAAGATCTCATGCCCCAAAACAACTCAGCAGAGATGGACTTTCATAATTCATTGATAGTACCCAATATAAATTATCACATCCAGGTATCTGGTCAGGGCCTCCACTATACCTTTAAACTATATAAACACCCATTCAAGGCCTTGGCTGTGTCATTTTAATAACATTGGCACCCGTTCATAGACTCGTCTATGCCCTGTATAATACCTTTATCAAAATATAGACACCGGTCAGAGTCTCGGAAGTTCCTTTACCATAATCTCAATCAACGCGTAAAAACCAACCAACAATCAATATCAACTAGTATAATAATCTCGTCAGGACACAATTCAAGGTTCATGATCAAGTATCATCAAGTGAGTAGTTATCAGATATCAACCATGGAAAATATCACAAGTTTAGATTTTAATTTAACAACATAAACCTCTCCTGGGAAATTTCTATCAAGATTAGCATTTTTATTTTCAATTTAGCCTCCCGTCCATCAATATTTTCGATTTCAAGGTTTTTATTTATTTATCATGGGCATTTTGGTCAACAAGTATATAATTAGGTCTCAATTCTTGTTCAAGTCATCATTTCCAACTACATGTTTCAAGCCAACAATTCACAGTACAATTCAAGTATAGTCAAGATTCAACAAATTCATCAAGTATGTATATTACTCCAACTTGTTCATTTTAAACTCAACATGATGGATAATACTAATCTCGAAGCAACCATACACCCCAATCCCCAAGACAATTAGCAAGCAATTGCTAACGTTTTATAGAAAGCCATATGAATCTCAACTTGCCTTATAATTCAAAGACCCGAGCTACTCAAGTGCTTTCTCATTTTGATTAGACTCCAACTGAGCGATGTCTAGATAACAAAGCAAGAAATACAAGAAAATATTCATTAATCAACACCAAATTTCAAATAACCAACCCGGGCCCATGAGGTCAAGATTAAAACTTGATTGTAAGATAGTTTTACCCATCTCTTTGGGATGTGAAATATTAAATTTCATCGAAAACCGATTTCATTTCATACAAAAAATCCAAAGTTCCCATCATTTTTGAGTTTATCAATAAGCTCGCTAGTTTGGGTTTAGAACCATGAAATTTCTATGTAACATCATTTTAAAGTATCTTAAATTTGATGAAAATAGGTTTAAGAAATTTATCCAATTGATTAGCCTTGAAAACGTTGATAAATTTTTGTCAAAAATAGAGTTTTAGTGCGTGGTTTGCATGAACAATGAGAGAAATAATGTGCACTAGTTATTTAAAACATATACTACCCAGGCGCCTGACGCCGTTTGGCCTACACAATCATGATCCAGGGGTGCAATCGTGATGCCTTGTGAGCGGCGCCACAATGAGATCGTGGTAAAGGTTGTTATAGATAGTTTTGACAACAAAAACAGTAAGAAAGTTAAAAATTTGCGTGGGCCTTCGGGGTTCATTCGTAACCCCGTGAAAGAAAACCACATATGCATATAGACTAAGACGTTAAAACTCAATGGAACTATTAAATTACACGTACGAGGTTCCTTAACCCGATACTCATTAAGGGGTCAAATTTTAGCTTAAACTATCAAAAAGAAAAAAAACTAGCGGGACTTGTGGAAACCAAAATGACCCTCATTCTAGGACAAATTCTACCTTTCGGACCCAACAGAATTATTGGATTTTTATCCGAACACTCTAAGATTGAATATTGACCAAATTTAATCATTTCACTTATAAACTCAGCTTTGTCCATGAAAACACTCAAACTCACTACGGGAGGTCTAAAACTGAAGACGAGGGTGTATCTAGACAAAACTTGACATGTCGGAGCTGATGAAACTGAAAAAATTTCAAGTACGAGATCCAAAACTCTAGATGACCCTCATAGTTCCTCATTTTGAACAAAGTCTTCAAAAACTCTAAATTCTCAAACGTTATATCAAATCTCAATCCTCACCCCAAGAAACCATAAAGCTACACTTAGTTTAATATGATGGGACTATGGGAGGGGCAAACAAGTCAAAATATTTAGAAAATAGAAAAATGACCTTCAGAGTCATTACAACATCTACCACTAAAAACCATGTTTGTCCTCGAACATAAGAAAGAAGAAGTACCTAAAAGTTCAAACAAATGAGGATATTGGCTACACATATCAGACTCGGTCTCCCAAGTAGCCTCCTTAATCGGTTGGTGTCTCCACTTTACCTTCACAACAGGTATCTCTTTGGTCCGAGCCTCCTAACCTATCTATCAAGTATGCAATTGGCTCCTCCTAAAATGATAAGTCTGGGTCCAAACGCAAGGCATCCCACTAAAGCACAAGAAACTCATCGGGCATATACTTTTGAAGTATAGAGACATAAAACACCGGATGCACTGCGGACAACCCTGGTGGTAAAGCTAACTTGTAAGCCATATCTCCCTTCTGCTCTAGTATCCACAAAGGACTAATGAAATGAGGAATCAACTTCCCTTTATTCCCAAACCTAATAACATCCTTCATGGGTGACACCTTCAACCATACTCGCATCACCTCCATGAATTCTAATGGCCTAACCTCTTATCAGCATAACTCTTCTTCCTACTCTGGGTAGAAAGTAGTTGGGTATGGATCAATATAACTTTATCCATGGAGTCTCAAAATAAAAATGTGCTCCGCGATCTCTTCTCAGAAGTCTCAAACCAATCAATCGGAGATATACACCACCTATCATACAATGCCTCAAAAAGAACCATCTGGATGCTTGAATGGTAACTATTGTTTTAGGAAAACTCTGCGAGCTATAAGAATCGGTCCCAATGACCAACAAAGTCAATAACAAAAGCTCACAACATGTCCTTAAGCAACTGAATAGTACGCTCATACTGGCGATATGCATGAGGATGAAGGTTGTGCTCATGTCAGATTGAGTACCCAGCTCATGCTTCAAAGTACTCCAAAAGTGTGAAGTGAATTGAGTACCTCGATACGATATGATAGAAATGGGGGTACCATCCAAATGTACTAAGTGACTAATGTAAATATCTGCCAACTCCCGAGTACTGTATCTCACCTTAACTATACTAAAATGGGTAGACTTGATCTAACGATCAGCAACCACCTAAATGGAATCATAACCACCCGGAGTAGTAAGCAACCTAATAATGAAATTTATGGTTATAAGCTCCCAATTCAACTGGGGTATAGGCATCCTATAAGACACACCTCCCTATCTCTAATGCTTAAACTTCACCTGTTATTAGAAGTTCAAGCACCTAACAACAAAGTCTGTGATATCTTTCCTTATACCATACCACCAGTAATACTGACTCAGGTCGTGATACATCTTTGTCTCCCTTTGATGAATGGCATATCTAGAACTTTGGGCCTCCTCTAAGATCAATTTCACCAAACCTTCGTACTTAGAGACGTAAATACTGCCCCTAATCCTTAAAATACCCTCAAAATCCAACTTAGACCGTCTTGTACTCCCCTCATAGCACCTTATCATGAATGATCCTCAACTTAGCATCATCAAAGAGGCCTGAATTTTCTCTATCAATGAATAACGAGCCTCTACACATGCAAGCTTCTGAAATCTGCAATCTAACCAAGCTGTTGGCTAGAATCTGAATATCCCTAGCCAAGGGTCACTCATCCGCCCGAATACAAGCCAAACTACCTATGATCAAGGTATTCCTTCAAGGGAATCCGCCACCACATAGGCCTTTTCCACGTGATATAGGACTATGATGTTATAATCCTTCAAAAAATCTAACCAACGACACTGCCTCAAATTAAAATCTTTCTAGTTGAAAATATACTGAAGACCTACAATCAATAAACACCTTACAATGCACTCCATAAAAGGTAATTTCTCCAAACTTCAACACAAGTATCACTGCAGCCAACTCAAAATCATGATTAAAAAAGTTCTTCTCATGCATCTTCAACTGTCTCAAAGCGTAGAGCAATACCTTACCCACCTGCATCAATACTCCACCCAAACCAACCCTAGAAGCGTCACAGTATACGGTGATGCTTTTTATCTTGATGCATAAAGTAAGAATAGGAGATGACATGTAATGACCCTCATGGTCATTTATGATAAACACGTGACATTTTTTATTCAAGAGAGTTTCAGTAGTTGCCCTAAGTCATTTATGACTTGCTGGGACCAACAATTCGGATCCCTAGCGACTCGGTTGTGAAATATCTCAAATTCCCTATTTTAGAGTCTAAAATTAAGTACTCGTAGACCAAAGTCAACTTTCCTTCAAGACAATCTCTGAATTTAATTTCAACAGTTTCGTTAGCTCTAGAATACCAAGCAAAGTCAGGATTGACCTTAAGTTTGTGTTTTGGACTTTTCGTTTGAAAGTAATGCGAAATTGTGGATTTTAGTTAAGTTTATAGCCTAAAGAGGAGCTTGGGTAGTAATTTGATGTTCGGAGTGTCGGATCGGAATTCTGACGCTTCTACCAGCCCCGGAGTGGTAAACTTAGGCTAGATTGACCCTTGAAATGCTTCCCAAGGGTGTTCGTGCTTGATTCGAGTCGTTTTGTGGAAAGTTGTAAACTTTCTAGCCTTGGTTTAGGCTTGGTAGGGGGTGTATTTCACTCAAAAGACCTCCTATGCCATTTTTCGTTGATTTCATTGAGTCCGGAATATGTTTTCCACTCAAAAACCATATATGATTTGTCAAATTTGGACTCAGTTTCAATTTCGTTCCTCAGTTTGAAAGTTCTACAGTTGTAGATTTTTTGCAATAAGCGTGATCGCGGTAAAAAAATATTAATTAGCGCGATCGCTAAAATAGCGCGAATGCGCCCCTGTCGCAGCCAGTTAAAAAGGGCAGAAACTCAAATTTTCAGTTTATTTTTCAACCCTTTTCTCAATTTCTTCTCGTATCCTTACACGATTTTTGCCAGAAAATTTCTTTAAGATTTGTGAAAAAGTTTTTGAAGTTTTCTTACGTTGTTTCCCACTATTGGTAAGTCTTCTTCTCCATTTTAAAATTTTGAAATTCTTAGTTTCCACCATTAATGGCACCATAAGTTGAACTTGACGCAATCCTTCTATAATATGTAAAATTTTGAGTTATTCTTCATAAACTGAATGTATATTGATCCTAGAATTATTATTACCCCGAAATTCCGACATTAAATCTGTAAAGATTGAACCTTTGATCCCTTTAGGGTCAAATCTTTTCGGGCTATTTTGAAGCCCTTTCCGCACTTGAATTGTGCCCAATTTTGGAGTATGGGTTCCTAGTAACGTTGGGAATCCCATAGTAAAATTTATTTTTAATTTCTACAAGCGGGCCCCGCAAGCCTTTTTTAGGACCAGTCCGGAATTTATTATAAATTACACCGTTAGACTCGTATTAATATATAGAATTTATTGGTGCAAGTTTCTGATCGTTTGGAGCTTGTTTGAAATCAGTCGGAGTACTATTTGTGACGTTGCAACGCTTTGTTGTCGGACGACAAGTAGGCTCTGTGGGGCTACTCTGGGCTTATAGCTTTAACAATTGTACTAACTAGATTTTTTGGGTTGGTTAGCTAGGTTATATAGTAACCCTATACCGTTCTTTCATCCATTCCCTGTTGATATTGATATTTTGGCACCCGAGTGATATGGGGCCCAAGACTTAGCATTTGATTAGAGATGCATGTGCAAGGTATAGGCGGTGGATAATTCATGATTATATGTTGGTAT
>JBDJHY010000078.1:17080695-17098785 GCA_039654485.1 Withania somnifera
GTTGGCTCGGATACTGTTTACGTGGGTTGGGTCGGTCCGGATCAATCATTTTGGACCGGATTAATCCGGCCCGGATTGACCCGGCCCGGAACAGTACCGACCCGGACCGGAGCCCGGCCGGGCCATGGACCAAATGGTCCGGACTGACCCGGACCGGCCCGGGAAGCAGGCATAAAATATGTGGGTATATTTTGTCTTTTCATTTGCTCTAATACTTCAATTTATTGGAACTTAAAATAGCAGACATTCATTTGATACTAAGAATACAATGACAGCTGAATGAAAATGAAACGTTTCTTGTATTTTTTTGTTGGATAAGGCTTGTTATATTTTCAGAAATAGTATTTATATACATCCATTGCATGTGCATATCAATGCTAATAATAAAAATATATTCTCTCCATACCAATAAAAATTGTTATAAGATAGGAACAAACTTTTGCTTTTAAAAAAATAATTAAATACATTTTAAGTCTAAAAAATTTATACAGTTAAATTTCTTTAAAACATATTATCCTAGTGAAATTATCTAATACTAAAATACAAATCAATTATCACATAAAATATTTATCGCTCAACTACATGCAAGTGGCCATATATGTACTTAACTAATAACATGAAGGATACTTAGAAAATATAATAAACTTTGTCATGAGAAAAAAAAAAAAACTAGTAACTAATAGTAAAAGAAATAAGATTAGAATTGAAATTCAAGCGTGTACCAAGAAATAAAACTGGCATAATGATTTGACATAATTACATAAATAGTATGGAATGTTGAAGGGAAGTACCTTTGGTTGCTATCAGACACCTTTTATAAAATCTGATTAAAAAAAATTGGATGACAGTTGAAAGCTGAAAGAAGTGAGGCAAATGAAAAAGACGTTATATGTTTTTGTCTATAAGTATATAATAAAATAGGATAGTATTTATAAAAATGAACAACTGTTTACATTTTTTGTACATACAGAATATTTTCGTAATCGTTTTTCAGTTATATAGTAGTAAATATAGGATGATGATAGGGTGATTACAAATTTTACGTATTTTTTTCCTTTTCTTGCTCAGAAGGGTGGGTTATATATACCAAAGTATTAGAATTTTAATCTTTCCATATACATTTTCTAAAATTTTTATCAAATTATACAATATTAAATTAAGCCATGCGGAGCCCTAATTAGGTGTCACCTATTCTTTATTTTATTTTATTTTTTATTATTATTTATAAATATTTATAATTATTGCTATGAATTATAAATATAATTGTTAAATATATCCGACTCTCACTAATTTTTTCATATAAAATTGCTGGGCCCACAGTCAAATATCTCCACCTTGAGGTCAGGCCAAATCCACCTCATCTATAAATAAAATATTAGTACCTCTCACATATTCTTAGGAATTGAACGATGTAACCATTTGAATTCGTAGTTGGCAAATATTAAATCAATAATGGATGTGTAAATCAACAGCTTTTTATACCACAAAAATCAGATGATTTTTTTGAAAACACAATTGACTGAATCAATCACAATCACTTCATTGAAATATTCAAATTTGTCAACTACCTACCCCCTGTAAAAATCATTGGACAAAATTTCTCAAAATAATTTTCAAGAAGAAAAAAAAAATAGATACATAACTGATCCCCCAAACACCTCCCTAAGCATCTAATAGCACAATTTACGTGAGAACTTTTTTTTTTTTGACAAAATCACTCTATCCATTTTTATGATTCCTTTTTGTGCTACCACCCCTTCTACGGTGTAACACCATGAGGCGACCCTCTAGACTCCTGAGGTGTTTGGCCTTCGGAACCTTTAGAGGGATCGTCTGAGGATTGTCGAAGACCATCATCCGTATCCCCTCGATTCATTTCTTCGATCATCCTAACCACCTCCGGCATGGCAGGACGTTGGTCTGGCACGATAGCAACACATGCCATACCTATTTGAAGTAGTTGTACCATCTCTTCTTCCACGTTATTGTATCGCATTAACTCAATGTCAAACACCTCCGCTGTCCATTCTTCTCTTACAACACTTTGGACCCATCTAGGCAAATCTATGCCTTCTTCACCTAGTGAAGCTTGGTTCGGAGCTTTCCCCGTTAAGAGCTCCAAAAGTAACACTCCAAAGCTATACACGTCAGATTTAAATGTGACTTTTCGAGTTTCAAGAACCTCTGGTGCACGATATCCTGCAACACGGTGGTTAACCGGTGCTGAGGTGGAGAAAAGAGGGTTCAATCCGTAATCTGATATACATGCGTCCTGGTTATCTTGTCTAAGGAGAATATTGGAAGCCTTTATGTTTCCATGGGAAAGTTTTCCTGAAATATGGAGGTATGCAATGCCTCTTGCTGCACCTAAGACTATTCTCATTCGGCTATCCCAGTCGAGTGGCGTACGCCCTGATCCTCTACTACCTACAAGAATTAAGCAAATTAAACAACAGAGCAATGACATTCGATACTACTTGCAAGAACTAACCAAAGTACAACATTTTAATTATACAACAGACCGAAGACAATCAAAGGTAGTATAACATTTTAATTGGACAACAAATAAACAACAATCAAAGATAGGACTAAGATTTGCATACATCCTACCCTCCCTACACTCTACTCGTGTGATTATACTGAGTATGTTGTTAACAAACAAATGCCAATTAATAGTCTTCCTATATATTTTTAGTCAACAAGATGGATCAAATTGAAAGCAGTTGAGTCACTCAAGAGGACATAGTCTACTAAGTATTAGCTTTTCTTTAGCACTTTATTTCACCCAAAAAAAGAAGAAAATGGGTAATCAATGGCCAAAGGAGTAAAGCAGCACGTTATTTCACCAAAAGAAGAAAAACGGGGGACAGCAAGAACCAATGATCAATAAAGTAAAGAAAAAGAATTAGATGAATAATAATCAGACATTTATAACCACCAAATGGCTTAAAGCCAAAGTAATAAGCTTTTAAAAAGTCTATAATCTCCAACAATTATAACTAACATCATGATTTGAAAATTGTGGGGTTTGAAAGCCGAATGCTATTATTGATATTCAATTAGTTTATTTGATATCACCAACTCCCTAGCACTTTGTTACTCTCCCCAGCACTTTGTTACTCTCCCCCTACCCCAACCCCCCCCCCCCCTAATGTATAATTAAAAATTTTAAAATATATCTAACTACAGTTCCACAGGTATTTTGTTGATCATGGAATAGTTGGGGCAATATGGGAAAACCACATATTTTGGGGCATAGGCACAACCCATAAGCAATGTAGCAAAATAAAAAGGTAAATCTTGGACAAAAAAGAAGTTTTCGTTTTGCAAATTTTTAATTCATTCATCATTTATAAAGGAAGGTATGTAGGCAGGAAATCATGGTGGGTCTGTTGCATTGTAATGTTGGTTTCATTAAAATAAAAAAGGAATAAAATAGTAACAAATCTACAAAATGCAACTATTCCAGCATACACATTGTAATCACTTTGCCCCACGACATTCCGATAGACTCTCGATTCAAGAAAAACATGATAAAAAAAAATGCTCAGTCTCAAAAAGAATGTTTTGTAGCTTAAGGAATTATCCCAACATAACGCGCAATTTACGCTTTAGTTGTTAATAGATGTACTAAAGAAGTAAATTAAGTGGTACCAAACTTCAATAATTGAGAGAAACAATAATGCAATGCCAGTTCAGAAGCGCTGTAAAACTATGGTTACAATGTGTACATGATCTGCACGTGTACAGATTGAAGGCTCATCTATTCTTTCCAAAAAAGAAACAAAATAAAAATTCAATCTTTTTTCGTGACTGTAACCCACCTAACCCTTGAAGACTTTTCAACAATCAGGAGAAGGTCCCTAAAATCTCCAAATTTGAAATGCTGAACAGATCATCTTTTAGGAAATTTCAGAGACAGCAGCTCAAGAAGAATGCAGAAAACTATAGTAATACGTAAACAGCAGACAGATAATGCAGCAAAATGATAATGTAAAAAACAGAACAAAATTGAGTTTCTTGATTAAGCATACCATGAAGAAGAGCAGACAAACTTCCAGCAGGCATGTAATCAGAGACTAACAACTTCTCATCTTTAGAGTAGTAAAATGCTCTCAAAGGTAGCACATTTTCATGTTTCATCCTCCCCAACACCTCCAATTGTTGTTCAAATTCTTTTCTAGGAACCACAACATCCTTGAGCCTTTTCACCACAACTGTCGTACCTTCCTCAAGAACAGCCTTGTAACTTGTCCCAACACTGCCCTTCCCCAGTACCTCAGCAGAAGCCCTCAACAAGTCTTCAAGATCAAAACTATATCCACCCCCTTCAAAGAACACAAGCTTGTTCCTCTCCCCTTCACCTGAACCACCCGTTAAGTCATCTTTAGACGATGATGTCCCTGCCTCTCCTGTTACAGCAGTTGCTCTTGATGCTACCGGAGGCTTTTGGGCCTTCGATGTCTCCTGTTTTCTTCTACGTAAACAGAAGAAAAGGAGTAACAACAGTAGTAACAGTCCAATAGTTGACCCCACAGCTATTCCAACAATAGCAGCTGTGGAGAGCTTCTTCGGTTTCTTGTTTGAAGGAGCGGGTTTAGCCTCTGTTGCGGGGGAGGATGAGGGGGAAGGAAAGAAGGGTGTACATGGCGGCAATGGGCCACCACACAAATCCATGTTACCGGCAAAGGAGGAGGCTGAGAATTTTGAAAGCGCAGTAGGAATAGACCCATTGAGATGATTATTCGCCACACTAAAATCGACAAGCCCTGGTGGATTAATACTCGGAAGAGTACCAGTAAAGCTATTATTCTGCAACAACAGTCGTGTCAAATGAGTCAAATTGTTGATTGAAAAAGGGATACCACCCGTGAAGTTATTCGACGAAAGATCTAGCCTGTTTAAACGGGTCAAGACGGGAATACTCCTCGGAAACTCACCGGAAAACCCATTATTCTGTAAATACAGACTACGAAGAAGCTTAAGGTTAGAAAAATCCAAGGGAATAGGACCAGATAGTCCATTGGCATGAAGACTAAGAACACGGAGTTGACTCAGACGGCCTAAAGTGTTGGAAGGAATTTGACCAACGAGACCAACAGCAGGAAGTCGTAGTGAATAAACGGAAGAGTTGTTAGGGTCACATTCAACACCGAACCAAGTACAGATAGAAGTAGAAGAATTCCATTGAACACGAGTGGCATGTCGGACCTGAGATAGAAAAGTAAGGAGAGCTTGCTTATCTTGTGTAGGCTCTGAGAAAACACGGTACTGACTCAATTCCAACAAAGCAAAGAATAAAACACAAAAAGTAAACCTTAAAAACATCGCCATTTTTGTTTTACTCCGACCAACGAACAAGAATGTGAATTTAGTGTTTGGACAAGGGTGGTTTCCGGCGAGAAGCCATGAAAGAAGAGAGAGAGAGAAAAAAGCAGTCAGTGTTTAGATGGATGAGTGTTTAAAGGAGGAGGAGAGAGTGTGTGTGTGTGTGTCATTGAGAAGCCACTCTGAGGAGAGAGAGTGTGTGTGTGTCATTGAGAAGCCACTCTGACTCTCAATTCCTTCACTTTACTCGTCACACTTTTACATGATAAAATAATACTGCAAGGAGATGAAATTCCTTAACGTACTAAACTAGAATTTGGCGTAAATTGGCACCAATTCTTTTTCCGAAAATATAAGTTAAAATCCTAAAAAAATGTTTCCTGCTTTCTCCCCAGTCCAAAAGAAGTAGTAACTTTTAGCCCCCAAAAATAATTATTATAATTATTTCAACTATACCCTTAAATCAAATATAATTTTCATAATGATTAATTTAAAAAAATAAAAATAAAAATAAAAAAAATTGTAATTTTATTAAAAGTGTGATATGAGCTAAAGAAACAATTCATTTGATATTTTGGATACTCATTAAAATTGACGTAAAACATACTCCAAAGAATAATACCAACTAAAATGTGAGTCTCCTATTGTCTAAATACTCTGTCGAGGGACCTGAGTAGTTGAAAAAGAATTTATTACAAAATAAATGGACCACACACTTGATATTTACTTTGGCCCAACAGAACAAGCTTCAACTACTCATGCATTGAACACTTGAAATGAGCCCAAAATAATAAATAAACACTAAGGTTATATAGGCCACAGAAACCACAGCTTAAATTTGCTACAACCTATCTCAAGGCTGTATATACACAAAGTTACTTCAACATTTTCTCCGGGGAATACTACTGTCAAGGACCATGTAGATGAACTTCTGTTAGTGCTAACTATAACAAAATTGCTTACTCTTTATGTTATATTTCCAATTGCTAGTTTGCAGCAGAATAAGGTAGAATCCACTCTTTGAGGTGGATTTTTATGCTCATGTCTCAGCTGCAAAGCCTGCATCATCAAGCATTACTGGTTAGTAGCCCAAACTTTAGGACTTATCAGCAACGTAAATAGCAAAAACACCAAAATGGTTAAGCCAAACTAATGTCGGAGTATGTACCTTTCAGATGGAACAATTAGGTGCAAGCATGCATCTATAGAATGTTAAATAACAAGGTACCATGTTTACCTTCCTGAAGTGTAACAAAGCAGTTCTCCAATAACGCGACCTCGACTCCTTGGAACTGTTGAAAAAGAGAAGCATGACAATCTACCTTTAAATTTGATGTTGTGAAACAAGAACATAATACGGGGCTTAAACAGTGACCTTCCTTGACAAAAAAAAAAAAAAAAAAGGTTAAATTTAAAGATGACTCTTGCACGGAATAGTTAGGCACTCGGAATTGGTTATTAATCAGCCATTGCTGCAGAATACTCTTTAATGAACATGAACTCTGCAACCATAAATTAAAAACGTTGCACTTCAGTATTTCTCAAAACAAATTGCCAAACAAGGCATCTTGCAGTTCTAGATCCAGCCATATCTTGTGGTGTCCCTTGTTACACCGGTCCATTACAAATTACATACATATTGAGATTTAGGCTATAATACTAACAAGAAATAGGTTACATTTGTTGTGGATTTCACACACATGTAAAAGCAAACTAAAATCATAGATAGGATTATAGCACAGAACATGTATTAAAAAGAAATCTTGGGAAAATTTATTTTGAGATATAAGAAACTTACAGATCTGGATTATCAGATTGTGATTATTTAAGCTGCAGCAACGAATGTGGCTTTGACAAGGTGTCTTGCTGGGAATGGATAAAATCAAATTGCTTTGTGGTTGAGTCATTGAAAAAGTCATATGAGAAGCATTTGATGACCTTGATCTCTTTAAAGGTCCTACTGTTCTAGGAAAACAGCTTGTTTTTTTCTCTGACTCTATGGTTAATAAATCCCGGCATCTCCAAGTACTTCTTTCTTTCAAACAACCAGACTCTAAAAGATGTGTTTGCCGGGAACCATTTGTCAATAATATCTGAGGTGTATCTGATCCAATGGTTAGTGCATTTCCATCACTGTTTCTTTTGGTCATAATTTCTCTACCATGACGACATATTTGAGAGTTTTGAGATAAGCACCCAGAAGAACGCGTTTCAACAAATGTGTCCACCATTATGACACTTTTAGAAGCAGAATCAGTGTTCTCTGATGCATCACTTCTCCACTCCATTTTGGAATGTGGTTTACCGAGCGAACAATTAAAAAAGTCTATAAGAAAGCCTTTTCACTCTGGAATACTTTTTGGGGAACCAGCCAGGTACAAGATTGATTCTGATCTCCACATTGCAACATAGTGTTCGCTGAAGTGTGTTTGCAATGAGTTTCCACAATTTCTCAGCCTTTGATATGTCTTTGGGGAAATAGAACTCCAGTTCAGCAATTGCAAGACCTGGACCATTGATTGGAACATATTCATGATAGAAGGAAAAAAGTCCAACTGTGTAAGGTGACACTAAACAGACTAAGAAACCATCTAGTATGCTTGCAATAAGCATTTTGAAATCATGAAGTTGGAGAAACAATCAAAGAGGAACAAAAATTTGAACTCACTATGTTTTCATCCCAATACATCTCTACTGTCCCTTTCTTGGACTCAAGATTTATGGTCAAACAGATTTACACAAAAATAAAGTATGAGGTTTAAAGCTCCAAGAGCTTGATATGCTGTTAAAAGGACAGTTGTAAAAGAAACGCAAGAGGGCTCATTACCCTTGGAAAGCAAATTTGGTACCTTGGGAGGGCATCCTAGTGGGAGTAAGGAGGAGGATAAAGGAGAAACTTGATCTGTCTCTTAAAGATACAAAATTCCAGCCAGCATGGAGGTCCAACTCAAAAGTTGTCCCCTATTTCAACTTCTTTATATTAAACATGGTTTGCAAAGCTCAGTATTTGAAGTATCGAAGTTCAAAAAAATAGGATACATGTGCGGCGAAAATTATATATCGGATTGAAAAGGAGAATGTGATCAGGTAAAGAGAGACCTGTGTATTAACAGAGATGGCAAAGCTGAAGAGATGATGCAATAAGCATTTATAGCAAGGAAACTGCTACCTTGGTTAAGACAAATTGATGACAACTTCCCTCTTCTCAAAAAGTTTGCAAGGGAATTGGATTCGCACATTTCAGTAGCTTTATACCATATAGACGCCAGAGTTTCTTTATCATCCTGCATTCCACTTTTGCAAGATTCCATGCTTTCACAAGCACAACTTGTAAGGTGCTTCAAACTCTAACTCGTCGATGATGTGCTACAAAGTTGACCATCAGGATCTGACACAACAAAAACAAAATTCCACCACATTGAACTTGATGAACATAAATTAGCCTTGTCCCAACCAACGAGAAGTATAGGAGAGTGTCATGCAAGTCATCCACACCTTGTTTGTATACCGTTCTCAAGCACGAAGTTCCATCTTTGGCATCGATTGAAGAACTCACTAAGCTTAACTAGAAGCGCTGCAGTCAGCCATGTTGTTTGATTTTTTGACATCCTTAATTGTTTTTCAGTCTCAGAGAGTACTTTGAGTGCATGACTAAGTTGCTGTTTCTCAGCTTCAGCTATGATATACAGTAACAAAAATGCAATCTCTTAGATATAAATCTTCCAAGACAATGGAAAAGTGGAGCACCAGCATAGAGTGATTATTTAAAACACAAACTTAATTTCAGAACAAGGAAGCTGAGTTGAATAGTTTGAATTTTTTGTTTCATACCTATCAGGTACAGTTAGTTTTAGACGTTTAATTAGAGAACATCATCACATAAAGTACAGATGACTAAGAGCAAGGAATTATCAGACAATAGGGAAAAAGAAAGATGAATTGCGCAGAAAAACAAAGATTACAACTCTGAATTATAATGAAAATGGGTAGAATTAAAGCAGATATTCATGTGGCTCACTTATTCAATAACTTTATCTGCTAATCCTAAAGTAGTATTAAGGTAGCAAGCAGTTCACCAACAAGGATTTTAGTCAAGAAGTACACTATCTAGTCACTATTAGAATTCACCAAATGGGTTAGAATATATGCTTGAGCTCTCCATGAATATATATATATATTTATACAATTTACCAGATGATTTTGGATGGGAACATTAATTTAACACTGAATGAATATGGTACTTGCAAGATAAGTGTCCATTTTCATCACAAGCCTTGTAAACTGAAGGGGGTTCTGGATGCTAATCTAAACAGAGCTAGTGAAGCCACAAGCAACCTTAAAGATGATTTGGAGCTAGTACACACCATCAGTGGTCACCGAGATCACTGGAGTAATCAGTCATCATTCCAAAAGAAATCTTAATTTTTACAACATGTAGAAGCAACTAGGACAATAAAATTGGAAAAATATGCTTTGCAACACATAAAAGAACGAATAACAATAGAACCTTATACTTACAAATGTGCCCGTTGAATAGCCTGTCTTTGACTTCACAAGCACTTCTTTGACATTTTCCAGCAAGAATGTCCATTATTAGATTTGCCAGCAGCGATACCAATTGCATGGGATCTATTCTTGATCTCATTAGTTCTCTGGCTCTTTTAACTGTATTTGAAGTGTCAGATGACAATGCCAGATGCAGCAACTCCAGCAACTCATCATCAGAGACAGCTCCAATCTGCAGAGAAGATTAATGGACAACATTAACTCTGATTACTTTTATAAAACGAGGATATCGGAAAGGAAACACAGGAAAGTCACATATCAGCACCTACTAGCTCATAGACTAATGGCATCGTTATTCTTTTCCCAAGCAAACTTAGCTGCTCAAGCATTATCTCTCCATCTCGAAGTGAACCATTCGATTTACAAGCAATGAAATCCAAAGCATCCTGATTAAAATCGATTCCTTCATCCTCACAAATTTCATGTAACCTGTTTGAAATATCGACTTCTTTTATTTTGGAAAAATGATATTTCTGGAACCGTGATACTGCACTACGAGGCAGCTTATCAAGGTCAGGGGTGATCATTATGAAGATCACATGCCGAGACAGTTCTTCCAGGTGATTTAAAATGCTTGTCCAAGTTTCCTCTCGCAATAAGTGGCATTCATCAATTATAAAAATCTTAAATTTGGATGAAACTGGAGGTGTCACTGCATTCTTGATAAGTAATCTAACTCTCTCGATTGTATTGATTTTCAAGGAATCTACTTCTTTAACATCCCTGCTTCTTCCTGAGAAATAGAGAACACAATCCCTGCAAAGGCCACATGGTCGCTCGGCATCAGGAGAAAGACAATTTAGTGCAGCTGCAAATATTCTTGAAGCGGATGTTTTCCCCGTACCACGAGGACCATGAAACAGGTAGAATGGATTAATCCGCCCACTCGAGATTGCATTCAACAATGATCTTGATACCACATTCTGTCCAACCATTTCACGGAATGATCTTGGTCTGAACTTTTGACTGAGATTTCTAGGACTTTCTGAATGTGAAGCAACTCCATTATTATCTCGGGTCCAGCTTCTTCTTTGCAAGGCTAAGAGTGTCTCCCCTATTCCTGCAGACAGAAGTGGTTGTTCTTCCATATGTGTGAGTGGACTTGATCCCCTAAACTTGGGGGTGCCTAACCAGCAGGAGCTAATTCCACATCCACCATGATCAGACTCCACATTATCAACATCTTCATTACCATACAGTGAAATGGCATGGTTTGAGCTGTCAATTGGAGCATCACTTACATCAAAGTAGGGACTACCTACGCGGCTCAAGACATCACCACCTGTTGTTCTAGATGATCTAGTATGTTTTTTATGTCTGCAATTCTTTTTTGTCGCATAATAAACTACATCTTTGGCCTGCACTGCACCATCATTTGATTCTTTACTGGAACCAATGCCCTCCTCCCAGGCATTGGAAAGTGTTGCACCAGTCATTACCATTCCTTGATCCGTATAAGGATGACCTAATCTTTTACTCGATGACTTATTTCCTCTTTCTATCTCATTTGGTTGGCGTATGTTCAACATTTCCACATTACTATTCCAAGGCACCATTTGAGGCGAAACCAACTGTGATTTGCAATTCCCCATATTACAGTTAAGTTCCTGATCCCCTGCACATTCCTCCCTGTTGGCATGCAAAACAAAACCATTTTTCCCCAAAGCATTGCTATCCTCATTGTAGCCTACTTCCTGTCTATTTTCAAATCCTAAAGGACTAGCATTACCTGAATGTGTTTCCCAATTCAACTTATCAACCATTGTGGAGAACTTGCTAATCGAATTCGTGGTTGGATCCCTAAGTGACTTCACTCTTCTAAGTGCAACCAATGTTTTCGATATAGGAACATCAACTGAATGCCGTCTCCCATCCATCACTCAAAAATTATCAATGCTCTTATACTGCAGGGATTTTCAAATGGCCCAGAAAACAATGCTGTAGTTTTTACCTAGACTTCAAGAAGAACGAAACAAAAAGGAAATCAAATATTTTCTATTGCTTCACAATGAACTAAAGAATCAAACTTTTTAGCATGTACAGTTAAAAGAAAACAAGCAACAGTGTAAAATTCACAAAAGGGTATTCATAAATGATTTAAAAAAAAAAAAAACACATATTTCAAACATCTAGAGAGAAGGAAAAGGGGAACAATAGACTTCTCAATGCCCAAACAAAGACAAAACCCAAATGCAAAATGATCTCAACTCCAACACACTCCATTCACCAAAAAATGAAGTACATTGTAGTTAGTACCTTTCAACATTAACAAAGAGGTCAAAAAAATCAAGAAATCAAAACCCCATTTCCCTTTTTCACCTATGAATACTGAAACAACAGAAAATCACAAAGAAAAAAGAAGAAAAAAAACATACCTTTTGTACATACACAAAGAAAAGAAGCAACAGTCAACATGACCACATACCCATACGTATTACATCGAAATACTCATACCGTTTGAAAAAAATACTAGTATAACCCTTTCACTCAACCCAAAACAATATTATTTTTTTTTATATCTATGCAAGAATCTTTCATTAGAATAATCCAAAAAATGACAAATTTGAAACAAATGAGATACCTAGTAGAAAACAGACACATAAAAACACAGGAAACCTGTGGATTCAAGAAGAAGCAAAAAATTAAAAAATGGGCTTCGATGTTCACGAGATTTGACTCATTGAAAAACAATAAAGAGAGAGAGTAAATACTATTTGTTACTACAAGAAGTATTTGTTGTTGTTCTTGGGATAAGGAGGTAGTGGCAAAGTAGTAAATGTAGTTAATGTAAAGGGGTGAGGTGGGGAAAGATGCTATCACATTGAATACGAGCAGAGACTCCAGAGAGGCATGTCAAATAATTTTTTCAGAAATTCTACTGTAACTCTTGTGCAGTGTGTTGTTGCAGAGAAAGAAAGATGGTGTTGAAAGGGCAGTTTGGGAATTTTGGATACTGACGGTTTCAGTTAGTTTGGGGCTTGGTGGCTAAAAGCTGTTGCTGTTTGTGGGGCTAACTTTTCTTTTCTTTTCTTTTTTTGACTTTTTTATTATTTCATCGTCTGTCTTTACTTATTCATTATATTAAAAATATTAAATATTTATGTTAATTTTATTTTTTATTAAATATTATTTATTATTTTATTAAAATATATGCTACATTAATAATAAACTAGTATTATTTAAGGGAAGAACTACTGGTTGATTTATTGGGAAACTACTTTCTAGACTTTGGAAAGGAACAAAGAATTACTCCATATTCTTATTTCTTTAATTGTCATATATTTTATTTTTAAATTTTTAGATAAATTATAAATAAAAATATATTTTTGTCTTTTTTATTTCACTCCAATAATTAACATTTTATTTAATTAGAAGTAAAACTTATATTTCACTTATTTTTATTATAACTTAAATATTTAAATTTAAATAAATATCTAAATAATTAAGACTCCTTTGTACATTTGAATATTAAATAATTGAGTTCAAGATTATCTTTATTATTAAATAATTATATAAAGTATTAGTAATCAAGATGTCAATTTAGATTTTGTAAAGTATAATTAGTGAATTAATTTAGTAAAATAAACTTTTAAAATAAATACTAAATCAACATAAATTAAGTAAAATAAAATTAAAAAATATAGAGAGAATTTGAGACTGAAGAATTACTCAAGTATTAAAGTCTTTAATTTTCTGGAAATAGGAGTAGTCAAAATCTAAAACGTCAATAATGGGGTAATTTACTCTCTCCATTTTGTTTTGTTTGACCACCATATTAGAAATATTTATTTTAATTTATGAAATTAAAAAAATTATTATTTTTTATATTATCCTTAATTTTAAATAATCATATAAGATAGTAGTTTAAAATTTTAAAATGCCATTAAAAATATTAATTTTGATTAATTATATTTTTATTTAAATTTTTCTTTAAATATGTTAAGCCAATTGGAGTCTGTAAAATGAAACGGATGGGGTACGTCCTATTAAAAGTGCATTTCGGTTAGGTGTGTTATTTGTTGACCTCCACCTACACCTCCGACATTCCCACCCCCACACCCACCACCCTCTTTAAATTATTCATAATATTTGGTTAGGAAAGGAATTTAAGAATAAATAAATTATGAAACTTTTGATTTATTAAAAATTTAAAATTAAATTCTTACAAAATGAGAAAAGTGTCATTTATAAAAATAAAAAAAAAATTAAAACAAAAAAAGTGTCATGTAAATTCGTATGAAGGGATTAATAAATTTTCCTTTTATATGTGTTCTTTGTTTGATATGATTCTCAATATTTAAGTTTTGATATGTATATATTAATTTATAAAACTTTATGACCACAAATACTTATTTTTAGAGATATATATATCCATTGAAAAGTGTTGTAGAAGGCTTTCTTTAATTTATTTATTTATTTATTTGTTCTTTTATATTGAAGTTAATTCTTTGAAATAATTTATTAATGAATAAAAAAACTATGTAAGTTTGAGGAGATATATGAAAGTAAGGTTGACATTTAATTTATGAAAGTAAAATATTGTCATGCTTATGGAAACAGAAATTCCCCACATATGGATGTTTCGATAGATAATTCGAAGATATTAATTTGTTTTTCATGGGAAAGGAAATTTGATAATAAAAATAAAGAAAATTAAAATTTATTTGATTTGATTTGATTTTTTTATTTCACAAAAAGGACATAATTAGTTGGGTTTTGATTTAATTTAGACAAAATTTGAATTACGAACCTCATAATCATGAATCTGTTACCTTTTTACTGTAATGATTTGTATTTTATTGACTTGCTTTAATGCTGACAAAAGCATACACAGCCTAAAACAAATTAATTTTTGAATGCTTGGTATAAGGGCTAGATAGGATTGCAAATACTTATTTGTAGGATTTAATGAATTGATCATGTGCTTTCTTTTTCTTGTTGTGTGCACATTTTCACAATAATGACATTTTATTTAAATCAAATTCTATTATTTAAATATTTTGAATTTCTTTTAAACGATATTATTAGAGATTGCCTTAATATAATGACAAAGATATATTAAAAGTATTTTTTTATTTTTATGTAAGGTAAAGATAAAGTCTATATCACCCTTTTCAAACTTTACTTGTATAATGTCATTGAATATATCCTTTTTATTATTGTTATTATTTTTATTAGAGAAATATTTTTCTCATACCAATTAATGCAACAAAAGTTTCAAATATTTATAATTAAAGGAACACAAAAATAAAAGTGCAAGAAACATTCTTAGGCTAGCACGTGCATGATAGAGAAGATGAATCAGAATCACAATCTTAGGACCAAATATTTATCTAATCCACATTATTATCACCAATATAATAGGCTTAATTAATATGTAATTGATGGAGCAACCATAATTAACAGTAGTTGCCGGTTGTCCCATTTATTTAAGACCCACAAACATTATCCAATCAGGACAACTATAAATAGACGTGATGATGGGAAAATATTTATTCAAATAACATCAATGTTTCATACCAAATTAATATAATCACTATATTATATAAGGGTGGGCAGTATAGGGTCCGGACCGGCACGGATCAGTATTGGAACAGACCAGGATGAACCGGTATCGGGATGATATCGGGCCGGAACGGTCGGAACGGGATAAATAGTGTTTCATCACGATACCCATCACGTCGTGATAGAGTGTAGGGGGTCGAAATTTTCATTAATTATTCCGGGTTGATCCAACCTGGTTGAATACTTTAAATACCCAAACCCTTGTCTTTTCCCCAAATCAGTCGTTTCTCACTTGTTTTTTCCTCCTTCCATTTCCCTCAAACCCCATTACTTCAAGCTCGACAAGTACAAGGTATGTCTTCTCTTTCCTCCCTTATTTCGTTATGTTCTCATTATGAAGAATGGAAGCAACATGGAGTTAGTTTTGGGTATGATAATGTGCTATTGTTGTGTTGTTTGTTGTGTTAAACGTTGTTGTTGATGGGTTGCATGTTTTGAGTGTGACGTGGCTGTAATGGGTGGAGGTTGGGATGTTGTGCAACTGAGCGTATTGGGAAGACATTATGAAGGTAGTTTTTGTCGGGGAGGCTTTGCCCTTGTGTGCCATTAATATTATTAAACATGACACCTTGGTTAGATATACTTGAATATAGTGTAAATAAGTTGGTCGACCAGTTTGATTCCTTTTAGTCGACTAATTTCTCAAATTAATCGACTAACTCTCTACTGTTTCTTTATAATTTATGTACTTTGAGTACTCGGAAAGGTCCAAAAAGAGTCCTTGACTTCTCGAAGTGAAGTGCTTGCTTATGAATTGTTTCACGAACATATCCAAGGGTTTGTAATTTCTTTAATAACATCAAATCTTTAACTTAATATTTTAGTCATCAATCGAAACATAAGAGGACAATTTTGTGAACCAACCTTGGTCCAACAATCTCCCTTTTTTTTATAATGACAAAACCTTAAGGAAAGATTTAATGTCTCCCCCTACGACCTTGCATATAAATCAAAATTAGTATATGATCAAGGATAAAGGTCCTTGTCAATGAGTTAGTAATCGAAAAAGATACTTCTTTCGTTTAAAAAGAAAAGCATATGAATATTAAAAAAAATTGGCATGACCTATTTGAAAGATCTCTAGACAAGTCATCAAAACATTAACCAATATATAGTTCAAAACCATTAA
This sequence comes from Withania somnifera, assembly GCA_039654485.1. NCBI lineage: Eukaryota > Viridiplantae > Streptophyta > Magnoliopsida > Solanales > Solanaceae > Withania > Withania somnifera. The sequence continues at coordinate 17,097,284 of JBDJHY010000078.1, forward strand.
CCAAGGATCCAATGTCTCAAAACAGTAACCAACCAATATATAGTTCAAAACCATTAACCAAGGATCCAATGTCTCAACACATTAACCAACCAAAGGGTAAAACCATTTACTTTCCATGACCACATTTTTCCTTTATTTCTCCCCCTTTTTGTCATTATCAAACAAAACATGCACATTACATCCAAAGTCAACATAAAGATAATAATAGCCAAGAGTCATGATGTTAGCATAAATTCATAATGTTAGCAAATCCACATTACATCCAACATAAAAATAGTCCAAATTACAACCAAATCTAAATCAATATAAAGATGATAATAAGCTAAAAACAAGTAGGGATGGGGAGATGATGCAAGTGATAGAAAGATGTATGATCCATTGATTGGCTCCCATCAAAAGCTATGGCGGCGATTAGGCTTGATAGCGGAGGTTTGAAAAGAACAACTCACTTTCTCCCAGATTTTTGTTACTACTCCCTAAATCTTTTCGAGAGTCCGTTCCATTATGCCAACTCTGTTTGACAATACACCCACCCCGTTTTTCAATTTTTCCCAATCAGCATGGGAGGCACTACTTCCTCTTGACATGCCTTCATCAGGATGTTGTCTTGTGCTCCGATTAGGAACATGTTCTCTGTTAATGGGTGGTGGAAGCACAACATCTTCCTCAGCTAGTTGGTCCGTTTCCCGACACACATAAGGTGTATATAACCAACCTCAGTTTAAAGTCTTAACCAGCTTCATGTTGGTAAGATTCACCGAAGTTACACTTCAGTTGTGCGAGAAGAGGACTGAATGCTCTCCTTCGAGTGACACATCATTTGCTTGTAAGATTCTAGTGATATGGGGGCCATAGGGCATCCCATACCCCTTTGTCACACAAGTATTAAGGTAATTGTGCAATGCTAACATCTTCTTCCGCATCATCTTCATGATAAAAAAGGCAAAGTTGATTTGCCTACTTTTTGATATATTCCACAAGATTTCCTTGTCCAATTCTGTAACATGGTTGTTTGAATCTTTCTTGGGAAAAATATTGCGATTAATTGCATAATGCAAAATTCGCAATTAACCAGACAAGTTTGTGGCATCTAACTTTACGCCACCTCCAACTCTTACTACAGTGAGTTCCTCTCTTACAAATTTGTCTCCTGACACAAAGTTATAATAATCCCAATCATCCCTCGTGTCGTCACTATCGCTTCCATGGTCACCTTTCTTCTTATCTTCATTAGACCCCATGGGCCTAATTCCCCCAGGTTTTAGTCCAAACAACTCACAACAATGAGCTTCAGAGACAATAATCCTTTTGCCTTTTACAAAAGTTCTCAAGATAGTCCCTTCTTCTTTTGAATACTTCATTATTTTCATATTTGCATAGAACTCTCTAACAAGATCTTCAAATATTTCCTCTTGGTATCCAAGAAAATCATAGATACCCATCGAAGCCCAATCATTAAATAATTCCCTAAATTTTGAACCCAAGATAATTGGCCAATGGAA
>JBDJHY010000078.1:17180426-17196378 GCA_039654485.1 Withania somnifera
GAAATGATGCTAGATGAAATATAACCCATTCTATGATGGAATGAAATACTTAAAGTCTTTATATACCTTTTTGATGTTGCAGCACCAAGCACAACTGTGAAATCTAGCTTCCTCTGTGGTAGAAGACTAGTTGTGAATAAGCTCTGTTGCCCATCAGAAGAAAATGCTCGCTCTCCTAACTCAGGGCTATATATATCCCAGAGTTTATGAATCACTTTTCTAATTAAATTACTTCCAGTGACAGGACCCCCATTTTCATAGTGGACATTAACCTTTCACAAGTTAAAAAAAGTGTAATATTAGATCTGCAGATTTCCATGTACTAATCAAACCAAGAGAAAATGAACTTGTAATATTAGCTCTGCAGATTTCCATGTACTAATCAAACCAAGAGAAAACGAACTTACACTATATGAATATAGTTGGCTTATGCCACCTCGAAAGCATACTCTAAAAGAATTTGCCAGCAGAAATATCTTCCTTCCCGTGACCCCTGAACGAGGTCTGCTCATCTGGTTAAAGTTTGGCCTCAATCTCTCGCTAACTGATCCACAACCTTTCCCTGGCTCAACTCCCATAGGAACCACACTTGGAGGGAATTTCTTTGGGAGGTGGTGGCAAATTTGGCAATGACTCCTTAGTCTCCATGGACTGCTTCCTAAATTGTATAGAATACAGGTATATCATCTTATGAAAGCGTAAAAGAAATGAATAAACTATATGACGAATCACACCAAGTAGAAGCATAATCCCCTTACAAGTTTCAGACTATCTAGAAAGCCAAATTCCTATTTCATCAGATAATCAAATATAAAATTCTCAAAAGAAGAACATGAGAACTAACAGGCTTAATATATTCATTTACTTATCAAATTAGATATGAAGACAACAATATGCTCTTCTTGAATTAGCTATGACGACAACAATATGCTCTTGTATAATATTGAAAAAAGAAAATTACCTTGAGATGAACCACAAGCTTTTTATAAGATGAGAACAATAAGCAAATGATGTTTACACTTTAACAGTTTGCTGAATGTTCTCGCCATTTATAGTTTAACATACATTTACTGAGGAAGAGCTGCTAGTACTAAAGGGTAGAAGGTACAGAGATTCATCCTTATCTGAATTGTCCATGACCATTGATGTTCTTGCTTTTTTTCTACACAAGACGTACTGTGAGAATTCTAGTCTTGGAGTTTCACTTGTTTGATGTACTTCCAAAAGGTGACATATCATTTGAGGTATTAATGTGCAAATTCATAGTCCTTATTTCTGCAGATCCATCGTGCAATATTCCAAAAGGCAGTAAGGAAAACTTTTTAACGTACTGGAAGCTTTCCCCAGTCTCAAGGCTATATATGGTACCATCTCTTCCAGCAAGGTGCTGGGATGCATCGTGTCTGTAAGGCTGCAACACCTCCTCGGCTCCTTCCCAAAACACACCTTTCACACTCTACTACTTCATCAACGTATCAGACCCTTTCCAATAACACAATACTCGGTATCTCGGCCTACAAGAAAGATGGAAAAGATATCACCTTACCCCGACTTCTCTACCCAGGGAACAACGATGATTTACGTTTTTCTTTTGGGTAAATGTTCTTCCAACAGGAGAGTAACTAGTTCCATAAGTTACTTTTGTAAGTTGCCCAATATTAAGTAAAGGCCTACAATTGAGAATTTCTTGTTACTACTATTTAGGGATAAAAGCCTGTAAACATGGAAGATATACTGATAATAAACTCAGCATGGTGCTCAAATGCATGCCGCTTAATCAAATTCAGAACTGTGATGAGATGTCGAACCATATTTCTCATTTGTTCTTTTCCCAACAGAGAAGCAACACACAAAAAAAAAAGCCTCCGCTGAACATTAACTAAAACACACCCGATAACCATAAATTAATTGTTAACTCGTTGCACTATTATATTCCCCACAATTGAACGTGATCATGAAATTTACAATATCATTGACAAGATCAACCAGCTCTTATTCTATCTAGCCAGTCCACACTTTTTCGCGTTTTTTCCATTTGTTGGTCGATGCTTCTTCGAGGCTTGTCAAAAAATTCCACGCTCCTCCTAGACCTCTCTATTTGATCAATAGACATCCTTAACTTCGTAATCTTATCATCATTGACGAACTTGTACTCATAGTTTTTCTGTTTTTCCGGCTTGTCAGTACTTTTTCTTGTTTTCTCTCTCCGATCAGTGCTTTTCCTTGGACCTTCAAAACAGTCTGTGCTCTTCCGTGATTGTTCAGGCCTGTCTATACTTTTTCTTGACAAGTTCCTCTGAGAAGGTGGTTTCTCAACTGTAGATACAAACTTCTTCAGATGCCTAATGTACTCGGGATACAGTTCTAAGTCACAATGTGTTCCCCCTTTGAGCCATAATGGTTCATACTTTTCCTGGCATAGCTCCCACAGTTGTTTCCCATGGGAGCAGTCAACAATTTCATCAGAAGTGCCCTGCACAACATGAAGAACTCATTTAAAGACTGCAGAAGTTAATTACTATAGATGACCATGGAAATAAAGCTGTATAGTAATACAAATGCAATTAAGGATGTAGACAGATCTGATGATAGAAAGCTCGAACAGAGTACGATAGATATAGAGGATTCATACAGTTAATCCCCGAGAGTTAGGGACTGAGGCCTAGTTAATTAATAAATCGAGCTGCTTTACTATAAACATGTTTCACTTCATAAGAAACATGGCCTATTACTATCTTTTTCTTCCCCCTGGTGGAAGGTTTCGGTGCAGTTGAAGAATATAAAACATTTCACATAAATCCAATAATGTACCAACCTGACTATCCATTTATTATTTCCTGTTAAAGCCTCTTGTTTCCCTCTTGAATGTGTTAAACAGGGTCATCGGGCACAGTTGCTCAGATAGCTAAACAAGATATTCCTACTAAACTAAACGTGCCAATGCTCAGAGCCTCACCATGCATGTTTTGCGTTATCTATCAATAATTTGACATTTAATTAATTCAAGAAACTCATCTATTGCTACCACAGGAGGTCACACAAAATAAGTATACAAAATTGGTGGGTACAAAATGAGATTTATACTTACATGAATGATCAGGACAGGACATTTAACCAATGGGATCTTGTCAATATTCTGCAGAGCAAAAAAGAAAACAAGTTTAGTGACAGATTTTTCGATACATACTACTTTTATGACAAATAACAAACACGAAAGAGTTTACCAGGCACAGGAAAGTGATCTTACTGCTACAATATGAAAAAGTTGACTAGATAAATTGAGAGCTATTTTACCTTATAGATGTCAAACCAATATGTGCGTTTGACAGGATACATGACCCTTAAGCCTGAGAGGATTGGACTATGCAAAATAACTGCTCTAAGTCTAGGAAAACGAGCAGCAAGGTCTGCCGTGGGCCCACTTCCAACAGATTGGCCATAAAGGATTATATCTTCCTGCTTTGCGCCATAGCTCTCTTCAAGACACTTGTATGCAGCTTCAATATCTGCATAAGTGTTCTGCTCACTTGGCTGCATAAAGCATTTAAAGATCAAATTCAATGTTCTTGAGCACTTAATGCAGAGACTGCCGTTAATATTCCAGGAAATTCTGTTGCCAATTACCTTGCCAGATGACTGTCCATACCCAGAGTAGTCATACCTGCAACATTTAAAACACAAAATAAAGAATTCATCAGGGAATATATACCTAAGCTATCTTCAATTAATTCATTAGATAAACAAAGAGATAGATTAGTCTTATTTACTTGTGCTAGATCCTATGAGGAACTCCGACAGAATACATGCCAGATCCTTGAACAGGGAAATGTTTGAGCAGAAAAGATGAAACTTGTTTGAGATCAAAATCATGAACTAGCCATGTGGTTCGAGTATCTCGGCTACCTCTAGTTTTTACTTACTGAGCTGGTTATTTGTTGGTAGAAACTTGAACTAACATTAGCTGGCTCAAATTCTCAATATTGATAAATATATTTTTCTTTTTAAGAAGATGACCCAAGATTAACTAAGTTAACTTTAAAGAAACCAAAATAATGTGAAACTGTAAGGAAATTATACCCAATGGTACAAGCTTGTAAGGGGCACACACCGCGATTCACCAAAAGTCTTGTGGTGGTCGTGAGAGGGGCCTTTTTTAAAAGAAATGTAGGTCAAATGAAATCTCCTAGAACAGAATTGAATTTTCACCAGCTCGATACCGTCAAGAATTCTTAATTATTGCATGGTTTTCATGAGTTTGGTAAAGCTATAATGACCAGAACAAAGAGGGAAGTTTGATTACTCCAATAGAAGCTCACTTTCATACATTTGTGATCTAACTTTCTAGATAACCTTTAATAGGGGTGGGTTACAAGGGAAAGCAAGCAATCTACACTAAACCCTCAGTATTTGTCAACTAAGTAGTCAAAACAAGCCACAAGAATCCATTATTTACTACAGCAAAGACCAAAGCTGAAAGGAAAAGCTTATCGTCAAACTTAACCCCGTCCTTGTTTCGTTCCCAGGAATATATATGCCTATTTAAGCGTATGTTGCATCATAAACTCCTTTAGGAAAATCAAATTAACTATAGCAATATCAAGAGGTTCCCAACTACTATTGAACTCATAATTAGAAGACAAAAACCACCAAGGAATCCCATTATTCTGAACTTTATTTCAGAAAGTTATCAATTAAAAGTTTAGCTCAACAATTTGCTGTTTCAAAGTCATTAAAAGTCTCCTGGACTGGAAGTTCTTAGATCAAATACTATCAGAAGCATAAAAATCCAGAAGAAACAAACAAATTACCTTTAAGATAACATCTTCATATAGACGAAGGGACTGGAGAAGAAAAGGCATTTGGTAATAGGTAAATAATTAATCAGGACCATCAAAAGACAAGCATAAAGAACCATTTAGGGTTAAATATTTAATATGTATCATGAAATTAAAGCAAGAGATCACATAGGAAAAGATCAAGTCTTCCAAGTTTGACAACTCTCAACAGCCAATAACCCACATCACTGAAAAGATCAAGTCCTCAAAATAAATTATTAAAGACCAAAAAAGTCTTAATAACACTGGTCTAATTGCTGAATTAAATATCAAAACATCAATTACCATTAAAGAGTAGTGCCACCAGCCTAAGAGAAAGGTGCAATCTTGATATTAACCAAAGTTTAACAAGAATTGTTTATTTTAGTAACTATTTAAAAAATAATTATACAAAAAAGGGGCAATTTAGCTTAATTAATTAAGAATAGAAAGAGACATAAGAGAATAAATACCCCATAAGATTGACTTTAAGATGGATGCTAAGTTGTATGAAGAGTTCATACATCTGACCAATATCAGCAGCGTTGCCGTGAGAGTAAAGTAAAGTAGAAGTGGCCATAGGGTAGCGAATGTAAAGGGCAACGATTTCTGTGCCCCTGCGAGTAGGGAGCTTCAAAACGTCGACGTTTTCACGGTGAGGAAAAGTGTCAAGTAGGAACAAGTTAGTGAGTTGATCAGTAATGACTCTGTATGAAGGTGGATTTGGTGGGAAGAAAGCTAACTTCGCCGCCATGGACGACGTTACACCACCCATTGTTGCAATGGAAATAATAGTTATCACTGATTGTGTTAAATGGAGTGAAAAAAGGAAGAGGACATTGTTGAGTAGCTTTGCTGTACAAGATGGCAATGTGTTTGATATGTGTCTCTAAGAGAATGGGGGGGAGGGCCCTTTTTTTTTTTTTTTTTTTTTTTTTTTTCCTTTAAAAGACTTGGGTTATTCTGAAACTTAAAAAAAGAATAGTATTACAAGAGCGAGTGTTTGAATTATAAAAATTTATTACATGTACTTTTTTTATATTTTATGAAAAAATATTTTTATAATTTAAACTAAGACAATAATTTTATGGATTAATTGGATGATGGAAGAGATAAAATTATGAGAAAGTGAAAGGGGTGACCCAGCTGTGATGCTTACTTTTTGAGTACTACTTAGCTAATTTTTTATCTACTATGCTTAGTTTTTCTCTTCCTTACTTTATCTAATTATAATAATGAATGTGTGAACAACTTGGGAAGTGTTTTCTTCTTAATGTTTGTAAACACAAAATATACAGCTAATCCTCTTTGTTGACTTACTTACAACTAAAATTAAATGTAAGGTTACTATCTCATTTAAGAACTTCACTCTTACTACTTCCTCCATTCAGATGCCTTACCTTGGTATGTTTTATAAAATATAGTAACTTAATTATATTACTTTTAATTATTATAAGTCATTTCATTCAATTAAAAAAAAATATAGCTACTTTATAATAAGTATAAACTAAGAAATTTAAATTGAACAAGTAAAAATAATTATCTATTTGAATAAGTAAAAATAATCTGCCGAAATTTATATTATATATCACATTATAGCAAGTGACTTATGTTACTTTTAAGATTTATATATAAGTCTCACTTTCGAAAAAGTTTTTTACCTAGAGATATTTTTTGATTGATTTAATAGTTTAAAAAGTACTTTCAACTCTTTTATTGTGTACATTCATAGCTCACCTCCAAACAATTAAAAGAAATGCATGTTCTTCAAATGGAGAAATTAGAAGATTAAAGCTTAAAATTTTGCAATTATGTTAAAGTTTTCCAAAGTTAAATGACAATTTATACACTTACTCCAGTTTTTGAATGAAATTGAAATGCCAATTTTTTCTCCAATGGTATTTTGTGTGACTTTTTAAAGAAAAGACTAAAGCAAAAAGTATTAAGGAAACTGACGTGGAGATTTTTCTTTTATTTATTTATTTATTTATTTATTTTTTACTAGCAGGAGAATACATTATAACGTTATTATGCAATTAAATAGGTTTAGAATAACAAACATGAATAAATAGTCATTAAAAAACTCGATGCAGTACTCCATTTTTTTAATGTTGTCCCAAAAACAGGGGAGAGACTATTTGAAAGAAAATTGCTTACAGTGGATTAGTAATGATGCCTAAACACGTCTTCACTTTCAACCTTCCTATCGTCAACAAAAGAAAATTTTATACTTTGGCACCCTGTTATTAGTAAACTCTATATTCGGTTTAGCTAAACTTTGATTAATTAGAATGCCCAACTTTTTTTCATTTGTGCTGCTTTATGTTCTATTTTAGAATTATATGAGGTAATTAGCTGGTTTCAAGTGTGAAGGCTTACGAAAATATACATTATATGATTAATAAAATACTAAGTATTCTTAATTAAAAATTGTGAATATTAGAGAGATTAAAATCAGTGCAAAATTTTCCCAAAATAGATTGATGAAGGTCGCCCCACTTTCGGCGGCACTTTTGTCCCTTTGCTTCCACCAAATTCGTTATTACACAATAGAATCCATTAAGCAATCTTCACTTGTAATTTCAGGATTATGAGTTGGAGTCATTGAAAAAGCAGAAAGGTGGAGATATCTTGAGAGGGGCTAAAAAAATTAACTTATCTAATTTATAATATGTAGGTGAAAAGCTCGTGGGGGAGGGACTAGAAAAATTGACTTACATATATATATATATATTAGTGGTGCATTTAAAATTTTAGGGTGGTGGGTGGGTGTTTTCTCTTTATATAATATGAAAGAATATAAATTTAACAAATGATTTTTACTACTTTAATTATAATAATTTGATCTCGCAATTTTATGTTATATTATATTATATTATTAATTTATCAATAATTTATCATTCTGTCTACTCTAAACTTGTGTGATATTTTTTTAATTAATTTATTTAAAAAATAATGATATATTTGAAATTAAGTGAAGCTTAATGCATTTCTCTTTCGAAAGGAAATAGTATATAAAAGAAAAATAAGTTTAAATCATTAGGTTGTTTCACGAGCAGAATGGGATTGTCAAATGTTAATCATACCCTTTCCTTCACTCCTCACTTCCACTTAGTTTCAAACTTATCTATAAATATATATATATATTTTTTCCTTCACTTAAAAGAAGATGGCTAATTTTATCATTTGACTCTTAATAATAATTCAAAGTTCTTTTTGCAATGTGGCAAGAGTTCCCTTTGATTCTTCAAGGTTTTGAGGATGGATGTAATACCCAATATATTTAGGTTATTTCAAATATTTTGAAGCTCTTCCTAAATATGATGCGCTAATATTCATAACACTAATTGAAGTTATCTTCAAAACTTAAATTTAGATTATGAAAAAACCAAAAAAATAATAGTTTTCTATCTATTGTGGGGTTTCTAAATGTTAATCTAGAGATCTACACTACAAGTATATAGGCGAGAAGCTAATAGTCAATTGTTGGGAGAATTAATCACCGCTAAAGATGATGGTGGGATAATAATTATTAAGGGCGACAAAATTAAAATTTGATTTGCTCGATTTATTTAAATTTGAAAGGGATTAAATCTTATTTATTTATTTGTTAATTATATTTTTATCGTTTAATTCAATTCACCTGAAAGTTAGTCAATTTGGACTAAATGTGTCATTCAAATTGACCTAGTTATAAGAAACTTTGTCAAAATATTTTTAATTTTTTTATTTTATATGTTACTTCTTTCGTCAATTTTTAATTTTCTATTTTGGACTTTGTATGTCCCTTAATTAACATGGTTAACATGAGTATTTTACTACAACTATATTAATTGATGTATAATCCTAAGTCTATGAAAGTGATTTGAAAAAATAAGTAATTAATGTACATTGAGGATAAACATGAAAAAACATTTTTTTTTCTCTTGATATGCAAAAAGCGATAAGTAACTGTTAGAAATAGCACCCCATAACCACTTGTAGGGAACAGATCCTCAGGACTGTTCCATAAATGGAGAACTTTAAGAAAAAATTAAACATAGGAACACAACAGTTTTAGCGTGGGAAAACCCTTATTCACAAAGGGAAATAACCAATATCTGCACATATGCAAGAATTAACTCAAACTTCACTAATATTGTTGTAATGATTCTCACGGTCATTTATGATAAATACGCGACGTTTTGCATTCTAGAGTGTTTCAATAATTGCCCCAAGTCATTTATGACTTTCTGAGACCGGTAGTTCGGTTTTCTGGCGCTCAGTTGAGAAATATCTCAAATTGCTTGTCTTAGAACCTCAGACTAAGTACTCATTAACTAAAGTCAACTTTCATCAAGGCGAGCTCGATTAATTAGATTCCAACAGTTCCATCAGCTCCGGAATACCAAAAAAAGTCAAGATTGACCTTAAGTTTGTGTTTCGGAGTTTTCGTTTGCAAATAAGTTTGTGTTTCGGAGTTTTCGTTTGCAAATTGTGCTCTATTGTGGATTTTAGTTAAGTTTAAGGCCCAATTTGAAGCTTGGGGTGGTATTTTGGTGTTCGGAGTGTCGGATTAAAATTCTGACGCTTCCATCAGCTCTGGAATGGTGATTTTAGGCTAATGGAGGTATTGCTTCATTTCCCGGACTTGTCATTGTATTTTCGAGGTGTTGGTAGGAATTTTATGATTTTAAGCCTAAGAGTTGACTTGGTCAATATTTTCCTGAAAAGACCTCGGATTCTAATTTCTACTGCGCCGTTGAGTCTAAAATACCATTTTGGGTGTGTGTGCATAGTTTATTTACGTAAATTAGACTCCGAACGCATTTCAAGTGATGATTCGGAGTATTTCTTTCCTTTGAATTCTGCTGTCAAAACTTGCAACTGGTGCAGGTGACTCCCTCTTCACGATTGTGAAGCCAATTCACACAATCATGATTTAACTATCCATTACACTATGCGATCGCGAAGCATTTTCACGTGATCGCGATGAAGTCCTTCTCAGTTACCCTACATGATCGCATAATCAATTCACGTGATCACGATTCCCAGGTAAAGTACTCTACTCAATCCCGTAACATACTTACGCGATCGCAATTTCCAAGAACAGTACCTACTCCATCGCCACCCTTGATAACACTATCGCAATGAAGAAATCCACTGGCAGTTTTATAAAATTTCTGTACGACTTTTATGTTCATAATATAGCAAACCCCTACGAAAAACCATCCGACAAGTCCAACTTGGGATGAGAAAAGTCATAATTTCTTCCCCTTTGATTTCCACGCAATTTGGTAACTTTCTTCTTCGTTCTAATTCTTAAAAATCTTAGTTTCCTACATTAATGGCCCCAAGTGGTGAAGTTGATGAACTCATGTCATAATTCATATATTATTGAACTATTCTTCATTCTATGAGTATATTTTTCTGCGTAGCATTATTAAACCCCAGAATTCCAACGTTTAATTCCATAAAGATTGTGTCTTTAACCCCTTTTTAGTCAAATCTGTCGGGGCTGATTTGGAACCCTTCCAACACTCGAATTGTGTTTAGTTTTTTAGCACGGGTTTCTATTAACGTTGGGAACTTCATAGAGAAGTTTATTTTTAGTTCTGACAAATGGGTCCCACAAGCCCATTTTAGACCCGGTTTTAGGCTCAGCCCGGAACTTAGCATAATTTATACCGTTAGACTCATATTGACATATGAAATACTATTTTGTAAGTTATAGAGCAATTGGAGTTCATTTGATATCAGTCGGAGTAATATTTATAAGCTTGCAACGCTTTATCATCGGACGACGGTAGGCTCCGTGGGGATATCTTTAGGTTTATAGCTTTAACGATTGTACTAAAAAGCATCCGTGGGTTGGAAACCTAGGTGGTTATAGTGGCCCTTTACCATTCTTTCATTCGTTTCCTCATTTTATATATACTTCGACATCTGAATTTATATGGTGCCCGTGACGTAGGATTTGCCCAATGATACCTGTTCAAGAATAGATGGTTGTTATTTCATGCATAATTACTTGCTGATAAGTTGTGCATGCATTATACGAGAGGTTGGGCCTTTGGCTTCGTTGAGAGTGCATTGGGGCTGGGCCAATAGCACCATATGATTATTGAGCCGTAGATGTTAGAGACTGATTTTAGTAATAATGACGAATGATTTATAAATTAATAAATTTGAATATTTTAATAATAGTGTAAGTAAATGACCTTTTAACTATTTTGGAATCTACATTGTATCAAGCACTCGGTACTACTATTTCTACTTGTTTTAGCCTAGGCTTTATATCTTGGCACCAAAAAATAATCATTTGACTATTTGATGCTGGGAATTAAGACCGACTCCGTTCGATAGTGAGTATAGCCGCTGACACTTGAGTCTATCATTGTACGGCAACGAGTACAACTTTTTGACACTTATCACACTTACTGGTTGTGGAGACTTGATGATACATGAAATATTGAGGATATTGGTGATACAGTTATATTGAGGCATTGTACGCCATGACTTGCCGAGTACGGCTTGATGATATCATTGTATTGAGGCATTTGGTGTCGGACTGTGAGACCCTTGAGGCTCTGTGACTTGGGATGTGAGATTATGATAATGTTAAATATTATAGGTGGTAATGCACCTCCATAGTCCCTGCCTTTGGGCTTCGGCAACACGGATGAGAGGGGTATAAGATGGAGGAGAGATATACTAGGAATATTTAGGATAGCCTTCCATGAATTCTGCCTGCTGGACCTACGGGTACCGAAAGAGAAATATACGCAGGACTTGTTACTTCATAGTGTGTATTTACGTTTCTACACTTATTTTCGTCGTACCCCTGGTAGTATAAGGATGCCTATGGGTGAGCGTGTTTCTGTGTACGTTGCACTTTTTTCTTTTGAACTTGACAATGTTTATATGCATTACTTTAGTACTGTTATTACTGCTAAGTTGTTCTCATTAGTTACTTAATATTTCGTGTCATGTGGGATATTGTGCGTTATATTATTGTTCATTCTTTCATCTCTTACTTGAGGTTACCTGTATACCTTCTATGTTCTCTTCCTGTCGTCTTTTGACCCTTGATTATTGTTGTTATTATTCACATACACTGTTGCACGGATTGCGGGTACGTTTTTCTTCATTTTCTGAAATCCTGTTATGTGATTAGCTAGCGATACATGCTCTACTTGTTACTTGATCCCTATTTGAGTAGCTAGTTTCCATGATATACTATTAGCTTATGTGACCTTATTATCTTCCATTATTTACTGCTTTTATTATTATATGTGCCTAGTGGACCCTCGAAACCTACTGGGTACGGGTTGCTTTGGAAACTTGTACTCATTTACACTTGCTAATATGCAGATCCGAGTACAGGTGTCCGACCTTGATTTATAAATTATTGTTCATGCAGACTTTTTTGACTTTCAGAGACTCAGGGTGAGCTTAGCGTTCGTCTTTTCCTTTTTCTCTCTGGTATTAATTTTGATCTCTATGTATTTTCGGAGATATATATGTATTAGGCATTTGATTTCTTCTTCTGTACTTAGAGGTTTCGTATTACACTGATATCGGGTTTTGAGAATTGTTGATTCTTTTACTTTTTCTTTATTTATATATTATTTATTAAACTTGTGGTTTTTGTATTGATGTAGTAGTCCTCTGCTTCGGACTACAGAGTTGGTTCTCTTATTGGTGGTATAGTAGGTGCCATCACGATCCAAGAAATCGGGTCATGACAACTGTGAGCCTCAACCAAAGTTTATATCACAGACAATTGCAATCCTAAAAACTAACTCTAGTTTCTAACAGTGTTCTTCAATCACCTTTGACTGACGAATCCCAGATCTAAGTTGCCCACAACTTAAATCAAATGAAACAATTTCCTAATACCACGTATCTAGGAAACGAAAAGATTACAAGTCAATAACTTCATAATACAACGTATCTAGGAAATGGGAAGATTACAACTCAATAACTTCCTAATACAAAGCAGCTAGACTCATAACAAAATAGATAAACTATTAGGGAACAGGTTCCTTCGTCTGGTACTTTTGTATCAGTTGCACGTTAAGCTCATAAGAATGTACTATAGATTTGAACTCATACAATCAGAATACCTTCTTGCTTTTTCTCTTTTTTCGACACTTTACTCTGTGAGGATCCATGGGTACTTATAGTTCCTACCAGATACTCACATGCTAGTAGAATTCTAAATCCCCAAGGAATTCTTATGATGGTAGAGTCTTAACTCCTAATGACTCCTACGATCCAAGGAATTCTTTCTTCATTCTGATCTCCTTGGTTGTTTGGACTCCGCCTTATCATTTGCTTGTGAATTTAATATTTATCTTTACTTGACCACTTCTTTCTTTATAGAACCTTTTTGTATTGTGTTGACCGAGACACTTTCACTGGGTATGAATCTTCAGCTAAACGGATCATATTCAAGCACCTGGTTCTTATGTTTATCAAAACTGATTTAAATCCAACTTTTTGATGATGACAAAATCTCGATCCCCATTATATTGTGTATACCTTGAATGTTAATACCTGTGATTTTAAATTGAGATAGCTCCCAAAAAGGAACCTTTTAATAGAAGCAACTTAGTATATTGGGTTATAAGTCACAGTAGTAATTCCCCTCTTTTGGCATCATTAAATAAATAGAGATAACTATTAGTGTGAAGTTCGATATGTTTAAAGCTTAAGACCTCGAGGGTAGTACTGATGAAATAATGACATACTAAAGGAATATGCCATGAGAGACTGCACATGCAAATGGAAGGAAGAGACAAGGATCCCAAAATCAACAAGAAACATTAGTGGTAGAGGCAGTACATCATCATAATTTAATCAAAATAAAACCAAATAAGTGAACTTGAACAAAAACTATGCAAGACTAAACAAGAAATCAAAACTAACAGTAAAGGGTGGCTGAGGGTGAAAAGCAGAAAGGGAGGAAGTGACCGATCTAGAATGAATCAGGAGAGATTGGACGATGGCTCTTTCTCTTTTGAGCTAATTCTCTAGATTAACAATTTTGACAACTTGTTCTTCATTCTTCTTTATCATCCCCTGATCCTCTAAGCTATAATTAATGTGAATGGCATCCAATTTGGCAGTCATAGACTCGTTAAGAGCAAACAATTCCTTCTCCTTTTCCACAAGAGCATCCCTCAATTTTCGCACAGTGGTGCTTTTATTTTTTCATGAAGGTAGTGGAACAGCCTCATCAACCTTACTAATAAGGTCTAGCAGTCTATGTTTTCCAATTTGCAATGGGAATTTTGAAGGCAATAAATATTCCCCTTAACCAAAATCCATAAGGCAAGACATGTTTAGTCTGATCTCCCTTTCTTACCTTGTGCATGTGATGCATCATAAGTGCCGAAAGGTTGATTTGTCACCGGGTGAGGAGCATCTCCATTACAGTGAAGTACAAGAAGTTTGCCTCAATATGTATTTTGTCTTCTAGGGAGGATCATCTTGATGACCTCATAAAAAAGTAGCTTATGCAGGGATGCATTTCTCCACTCAGAACACTTCTGCTAAATCTAACAGTAGGGTTACCAGAAAACTTTCTTGTAATCTCCAAACTGAGCTAATAAAGGTCAAATCAGGCCAATGGCTCTTTACATACTCACACCATCCTATATTTAGAATTTTTTTAGGGTGGAGGCAATTAAGAAAACAGTAAGCTTGAAGGTCACCCCATTGACCTTGCTAAAAATCTAATCAGGGGTACCATGAGCATGGATATAAAACTGAACAAGTTCCTTCTTTTCCATTTGGCGTACATGATCCTTCTGTACAAACAGATCCACCCACCCCTGAGCTTTAGTATTCGTATGAATAATGGATCTTTGGTTGAAGTTGGTTCACCTAGCAGCATACTCATGAGGAGGGGACTCCACTCTGCTGGCGATATAAGAAGTTGTGTTTGTATTTCTGAAGAAAAGGTCAGCGTCCTCTCCCAAAGGATCTTTTATCATAACCAAGTTCATTTGGGGAGGGGGCGGAGAGGAGTCCACACCTTTTTCTTTCCTTCTTCTTTTGAAATCACTAGTCTCTGAAATTTTAATAGGCACAGGAGAAGATTTGGGTTTTGAAGAGCATGTTCTTGGCTTCTTAGAGTAGGAAGCCAATAGCTTTTCTAGGGCACGTTTCTCCTACTCTTAGTGAATTTGATAGTGGGGGTTGGAGTAGGAGTAAGAATAAAAATATGGAGCTCATCTTCGGGAATGGGAATACATTCCCCAGCCTTTGCCTATTTTTTCCATCAAATAGTGATGCTAGAGGGACATTATCTTCATCAGAGATCATGGTAGGAGAGGGCTCCACAAAGTCTATTTTCTCAGCTTTCCCAAAGAGACCTGACAGAGAGAGCTAGTTGTTTCGAAGGGTTTCCACCATTTTCCCCTTAGTGGTAGCCAACTTTTTGGGTGCCACCTCCTTTTCCTCGATATTCCTTTCATCATCATCTTCTACCTTGAGGAACCCAATAGAAGGAATTGGGTTTTTTGAGGGGTTTTCTGCCATTGTTTCTGTAGTACTTTCCCCCTTTCTAGAATCATACATCCTGACACCTTTATTAGTAGCAAGTTGGTTTTTATTTAGATTCCTACCTTGCTCTCCTTTGTTCTCAAAAATGTATTTCTCTCGTACATCTTCCCCCTAACTAGTAACTCCTTTCCCTCTTCTTTAATGGTGGAGTAGTCAACCAATTTCATTCTAATGACCCGAGGTATTTCAACCGTAGGAAGGGCACATATTTCTAGACCAATATATGTTTCTTCATTACTTTGAATCATAAAATAACCTGAGACAGAGTGTTGTTCAGCGACTGGGTTCTGTGTAGTGGCACGGTATATGAAGGGTTGTTCGAACTCCGAAAGTTCAGAGGATCTAGTGGATGGTGATAAAGAATTTGGTATGTTTGAGGAAGATGAAGATGAATCCATGTCTGAGTTTAAGTATTTATAGAGGTACCTGATGTGAGTGATGGGTTTAGGTATGGGTTATGTGGAGCCAGTTTAACAAAGGGGAAGACCCTTTTAAATAGATATACCTATTTTTTAATATGAAGAGTCCCTGCTGAGTACGAAATTCAAGGAGTGTATGATTTATGATAGGTATAGGATGTGACG
>JBDJHY010000078.1:17196478-17208303 GCA_039654485.1 Withania somnifera
TTTTTCCATTTGCTGATCGATGCTTCTTCGAGGCTTGTCAAAAAATTCCACACTCCTCCTAGACCTCTCTACTTGATCAAAAGACATCCTTAACTTTGAAATCTTATCATCATTGGCGAACTTGTACTCATAGTTTTTCAGTTTTTCCGGCTTGTCAGTGCTTTTTCTTGGTTTCTCTCTCCGATCAGTGCTTTTCCTAGGACCTTCAAAACAGTCCGTGCTCTTCCGTGATTGTTCAGGCCTGTCTATACTTTTTCTTGATAAATTCCTTTGAGAAGGTGGTTTCTCAACTGTAGATACAAACTTCTTCAGATGTCTAATGTATTCGGGGTACAATTCTAAGTCACAATGTGTTCCGCCTTTGAGCCATAATGGTTCATATTTTTCCTGGCATAGCTCCCAGAGTTGTTTCCCATGGGAGCAGTCAACAACTTCATCAGAAGTGCCCTGCACAACACGAAGAGCTCATGTAAAGACGGCAAAAGTTAATTACTATAGATGACCATGGAAATAAAGCTATTGAGCAACACAGATGCAAAGAAGGAAGCAGACAAATCCGATGATATAAAGCTTGAATAGAGAAGAATGGATATAGAGGATTCATACAGCTAATCCCAGATAGTTGGTGACTGAGGCCTAGTTAATTAATTAATTGAACTGCTCAACTTTAAACATGTTTCACTTCATAAGAAATATGGCTCATTACTATCTTTTTTTCCTCCTGGTGGAGAAATAAAAAAGGGTTTTGGCGCAGTTGAAGAATATAAACCATATCATGTAACTCCAATAATGTACTAACCTGACTGTTCATTTATTATTTCCTGTTAAAACCTCTTGTTTCCCACTTGAATGTGTTACAAAAGGGTCATCAGGCACAGTTGCTCAGAGAGCTAACAAGATATTCCTAGTAAACTACCATAACGTTCCACTGCTCAGAGCCTCACCATGCATGTTTTGCATTATCTATCAATAATTTGCCAGTTAATCAATTCAAGAAGCTCATTTATTGCAACCAAAGGAGGCCACACAAATGAGTAACTGAACAAAACTGGTGAGTACATAACGAGTTTTGTACTTACGTGAATGATCAGGACAGGACATTTAACCAATGGGATCTTGTCAATATTCTGCACAAGAGGAAGAAAAACAAAAAGTAACAACCTCAGTGACGGATTTTCAGCACATACTACATTTATGACAAATAACAAACACACAAGAGTTACCAGGCACAGGAAAGTGAATCTTACAGCTATAGTATGAAAGAGTTGACTGGATCAACCGAGAGCTATTTTACCTTATAAATGTCAAACCAATATGTGCGTTTGACCGGATACATGACCCTTAAGCCTGACAGGATTGGACTATGCAAAATAACTGCTCTAAGTCTAGGCAAACGAGCGGCAAGGTCTGCAGTGGGACCACTTCCAACAGATTGGCCATAAAGGATTATATCTTCCTGCTTGGCGCCATAGCTCTCTTCAAGACACTTGTATGCAGCTTCAATGTCTGCGTAAGTGTTCTGCTCACTTGGCTGCATAAAACATTTAAAGATCAAATTCAATTCATGCTCTTGAGCACTTAATGCAGAGACTACCATCAATATTTTAGGAAAACTCTATTGCCAATTACCTTGCCAGATGACTGTCCATAGCCGGAGTAGTCATACCTGCATCATTTAAAACACAAAATAAGGAATTCATCAGGGAATGCATACCTAAGCTAGCTTCCAATTCATTCATTAGATAAACAAAGAGAAAAATTAGTCTTATTCACTTGTGCTAGATCCTATGAGGAACTCAAACAGAATACATGTGAGATCCTTGAACTGGGAAATGTTTAAACAGAAAAGATGAAACTTGTTTGAGTTAGAAATCATGAACTAGCCATGTTGATCGAGCATCTCGGCTACCTCAAATTTTTACTTATTGAAACTGTTATTAGTTGGTAGAAACTTGAACTAACATTAGCAGACTCGATACTGATAAATATACTTTTTCTTTTTAAAAAGATGATACAAGATTAACTAAGTTAACTTAACAGAACCCAAAATAATGTGAAACCATTAGGAAATTATACCCAATGGGACAAGCTTGAAAGGGGCACACATGGGAATTCACCAAAAGTCCTGTGGTGGTAGTGAGAGGGGCCCTTTTTAAAAGAAATGTAGGTCAACATACCCCATTCTGCCAAATGAAATCTCCTAGAACAGAATCAAATTTTTACAAGTTCTGTAAAGCTATAATGAGCTGAACAGAAAAGAGGGAAGTTTGACAGCTCCAATAGAAGCCTGCTTTCATACGTGACTTAATTTTCAAGATAACTTTTAATAGGGGTAGGTTACAAGGGAAAGCAAGCAATCTACACTAAAGCCTCAGTATTTCTCAACTGAAGTAGTCAAACCAAGCCACATAGAATCCATTATTTTTCATACAGCAAGACCAATGCTGAAAGGAAAAGCTTATCATCAAACTTAACCATTCCTTGTTTCTTTCCCAGGCATATATGCCTCTTTAAGTGCATGTTGCATCATAAACTCCTTTCCTAAGCTATGAAAATAAAACTGATTATAGCAATCTCAAAAGGCTCCCACCTTCTATGGAGCTTATAGTTAGAAAACAAAAACCACCAAGGAATCCCATTATTCTGAACTTATGTTTCTTCTTGCAAAATTAGTCAACACCAAAATTTCCATCTCAGATCCTAGTCAATCAAATCCTGTTGTCGTAAACAATATCTCTGTTCGAGATTAAAGTGGATCATTCAGGATATTTACTTTATTTTCTTCTTTTTTCTCATAGGTCACAGAAGAAGAAAAGGACATTTATCTTCCTAAACTCCAAAGTAGTATTATAGGGCTCATTTAAAGTTATTAATCTTTCAAGTTCATGAAGATTCAGAGTACATATCTCAAAACTCAAAACTAATTTATTGCGCGACAAAGGATCCCTGGAAAATACACATCAAATTCATAAGATCTTTACGAAGGATCCCTCGTCAAAGAAATTTGTTTGTATTTCCCAATACTACTTTTCAAGGGTTTACGAAGTACAACTGCCCCCATATTCAATTCCTAAATTGTTCAGAGAATGGAATGGAACTACAGATATAAACATCAAACTTTTTTTCGTTGATGATGTAAATAGAAATCATTAAGGAGCAATATATACATCAACCTTTAATCAAACTGCAGTTGGAGGCCATGTAGCTTCTTAGTTCTATAAGTAGTGATTTTACTACATCTAGCTGCTTATTCACATACACTGCTATATTGGAATGACTTCACGAATGATCTTAAATCCATTACATGAGACATCAGCCATCAGACTCAGCCTCCATTCTTTTTTTTTTTTTTTTTTTGATAACCATGGTGTCCAGACCAACTTTCACAAACCTTGACTAAATACACAGAATACCACAACGGATACCAGGTAAGTCAGAAAGCTATCTCGACTAAATCCACGGGATACCTGCCACCTCCCACCAACTACAGACACCAGGTAACTCTGTCCACCAAGGCTAGGACTGATAGGAAGAATCAACCTCCATTTCCTTTAGCCATCTTTGCATTTATGGAAATTGGTATTTCTCGCATCTTTCCTTTTACAAATTCTTTAAATGAAAGAATTTGATGTCGATTTCTACCTCTAACTTTATTTCACCAGGTTATTTAGTAGCAGTTTACCTCCAACACTTTGTAGTTTCGAAGTTGTTAAAAGTCTCCTGGACTGGAAGATCTAATAGTATCACAAGCATAAATATGCAGAAGAAACAAACAAATCACCTTTAAGATAATATCTTTTACATAGGCAAGTGGGACTGGAAAATCACCTTTAAGATAATATCTTTTACATTTGCTAATATGGCAAATAATGAGGTCTATATAAAGAAAAACTCAATGAACCATCCAGGGTTAAAAATTTAACATGCACCATGAAGTTAAAGCATGAGATCACGTAGGAAAAGATTCAATTAAAGATCAAGTCTTCCAAGTTTGACAACTCTCAACACCCAAAAACTCAGACCACTCAAATAAAAAAAAAAAAAATTAAAAAAAGTTACACTGATTTAATTACTGAATTAAGCACCAGCCTAAGAGAAAAGGTGCAATCTTGATAGTAACCAAATTTTAATAAGAATTGTTTCTTTTAGTAACTATAAAAGAGAAGTTAACAATACAAAGCAGGGTCAATTAATGGAGAATATAAAGAGAAAAAAGAGAAGTAAATACCCCATAAGATTGACTTTAAGATGAATGCTAAGCTGTATGAAGAGCTCATACATCTGACCAATATCAGCAGCGTTTCCGTGAGAGTAAAGTAAAGTGGAAGTAGCCATAGGGTAACGAATGTAAAGAGCAACGATCTCTGTACCCTTTCGTGTAGGGAGCTTCAAAACGTCGACGTTTTCACGGTGAGGAAAAGTGTCAAGAAGCAATAAACCAGTAAGTTGGTCATTAATGACTCTGTAGGAAGGTGGATTTGGTGGGAAGAAAGCTAACTTCGCCGCCATGGAGGATGTTACTCCACCCATTGTTACTGAAATGGAAATAATAGTTATCAGTGTACGTCTGTGTCTATGAGTTAAATGGAACCGAAAAAGGAAGAGGACATTTGCTGTAGAAGATGGCAATTGTGTTTGATATGTGTTGGGAGTGGGGGCCTTTTTGCAGAGGTGGGCACAGTGGCCAAGCCAAAATCTTTAATCTGAAAAAAAAAAAAAAAAAAAATCATTTTGAATCATAATAATTTTATAACTAAATTAATTTTATAATTTTTTAAAATATATGATAGGAGCAACTATTATATTAATTAAGTGGTTGGGAGGAAAGAAAGGGAAAAGTGACCCAGCTGTGATGTATACTATTCAGTACACTATGGCCACATGTGCATGCTTACACTAATTTCTGATGCTTAGTTTTCTTCATACTGTTTCTAATTATAATAATGTTTGATTATCACTGGAATGAATGTGTGCCAACTTGCAAGTGCTTTTTTTCTTAATATAATTCTCTGTTTTTAGAAAAATATAACGGCTAATCCTTTTTGTTGACTTACTTGCAACTAAAAATTACATGTAACTTCTTTCATTTACGTTGGACTTGGTTCATTAAAAAATAAATAGCTCTAAGTATAAATTAGTTTTTGAATTCTGACAGAATGAATTGCGGATTTGTAGATATTGATTTTGGCTCCAAAGTTCTAATGGACTTTTCAAAGAGCCACGAAAAAAGAAAAGATTAAAGCAAAAAAGTAGCAAGGAAACTGACTTTAGACCTTTTTTGTTCAATGAAGATTCTTCTTTTATTTATTTTTAGCTACGACTAGTAGGAGAATCAAGAATGCATTATAATGTTATTAGCCAATTATATTTATTAAAACGAAATTTAATTTTTTAGTATGCAGTTTAGAATAACCCATAGGAATTAAACAAAAAAAGAGTGATGTGTATTAGTAGTAGGCAGTAGCAAACCAAAAAAGGGGAAATACTCCTATTTGAAAGAAACTTTATGATAATTGCATTCATTGGATTCTTACAGTGGATTAGTAATGATGTTTAACCACATGTCTTCCTCTTTTTTCTTGACTTGATTACTTATACATAGTGGCTAATACTCAAAAAATTGTGTTACAGAAAAACTAAAGAAAAATGGATAAACTTTGGCTAACCCTGTTAATTAGTAAATATTAGAGGGATTAATTAAAAATACATTGATGTAGAGGGAAGAGCGGAGGCACACGCGTCGGCATATTGTCCAGTCGCTCCACTTTCGGCTGCTTATGCATTACTCTTTCTCTTATGATTCGGAGGATTCCGTACAATATATGCTGGCTTGCGACGCACCTTTGTCAATACGATATTGGACTCGCGCAGACAATTGATTTTGGCTGATCAATTATAGAGAGTTTATTGGCCTGATATATGTGTGTACATATAAACTGTTGGTATATTTTATTATGAAAATAAAATTTTTAATATTTAAGTGCGAGATAATTAATAGTTATAAAGTGAAAAAAAATAGCGTTATTAATCTTATAACTCATATAACCATAATAACATGTTCTTCATTTGTAGGTGGATTTCTCATAATTGAGATTAAATTGACAAAAATATGATCAATTATTTTTATGTAACTCCTAAAATATATTCTTCCCACAATTCCTACTAATTACCCACTATACCTCAAATAACTATTAACTTTCTTGTCATTTATATTTGGAAGAAATCGAAAAAAAAATGACAAGAAATATATTGTGTATATATTTTGAGGTTAGTATAGTGAAATAGAGAGTTGATACAAAGAAAATATTCTAAATCTTCAATTATATTCATTATACAAAAAAGAGAAATATTATGTTGAAGGAAGGTGTTTTTTTTATGGAATTTTGAATTCTTCAACTAATCTAGAGTTGTTTGAGTTATACGACGTTGTTGGGCTGCTATATGCTGGAAGGAACATGATACTGCTGAATCGATATAAATTATACCGCGAGATATCCGCACCTCAGCCTAAATATTATTTTGTTCATTTTATTTTCTTAAATAATTTGTAAGAATTTAAACATAGTAAACGATCTTAATACTGTTAACTATAATGATATCTGATCTCGTTCCAAGAGCATCTTCGATATTCTATTATTATCAGTTCATTACTAATTTATTATTCTCTCTATTTTAATTTAATTATGTGATTTTATTAATTAATTCTTTTAAAAGTAATTGAAAATAAGTGAAGTTTAATGTATTTCTCTTTCCAATATATAAAAAATATAAATCATTAGGGTCTTTCACGAGAAGAATGGGGTTGTCAAATGTTCATCATATCCTTTCCTTCACTCCTCACTTCCACTTGGTTTCAAACTTATCTAAAAATATAATTTCTTTTTTCTTCTTCGATATATTCTCCGCTTATTTATTGCTTATATGATCATTGATTATTATAATAAATTCAAAGTCCGTTTTGCAATGTCACAAGAATTCCCTATGATTCTGCAAGGTTTTGAGGATGGTTGTAATTAATGTCCAATATATTAGATACACACACATTTTGAAGCTTTTCCTACATAGGGTGAAATAATATTCATAATAGTAATTAATTGAGCTTATATCAAAACTTCCAACAGCAAAAATAAAATTCTATGCTAATGTGGTAAATCATAGAGATCTACGTCTACACTAAAGAATATAGACGAGAAGCTAAAGATCATCGATGATGGTATGGTGGGATACTAATTATTAAGGGTGACACTTAGGCATTAGCTAACAGGAATATAGTTTGTTTAATTTGGACGGGTTAATGTTTCATTCATTTATTACTTTAATTTATTTTGATTTATCCTATTTGAATGAAATAGGTCATTCAAATCGACCAACGATAAATTTTGATAAAAATATCTTTAGTTTTTGTTTTGTATAATTATATAAAGGAGAAAAGTTTTATACCATAATTAAATTTTAAGAAAGGAAGCAATGAAAATTAATCTTTGTAAGGCGTTTCGTTAGGATCATTATTTAGTCCATTTTAACATTTGGATAGGTTAATGACTCATCCAAATTTCGGTTCAACTTGTTCATTTAATATCTTTATTTTATTTTTAATCAGATATTTTGTATTCAAACTCTATAAATTAAATCACATTTACTATATAATAATTTACTCCAAAAAAATGTCTAACCTCAAGCAAGAAAGAAAAAGACATAAAATGTAGGGGCCTTGAGGGGGTCAAAAGTTCTCCCCCTTCTATATATGCATTTGTTCAATGTGACTTTGCCATGTTAGAGATCCTAAATTTATGATAAATCTCTCTTTTTCCTATTGTCCAAAAAAATCAAATTGCATCAATACACACACTTTCCTTGGTCCCCTCAAAGGCCTAAAACTAAATTAGGACACAAATCTCAACCTTACCCACATGAGGACCATATATACCATGTTATAAGAATGGAGTATATATGTTGCCCAATATTTGGACACTTTCTTCGATGTTGATGAATAATAACTATTCCTTCCTACTCCTCACATGTCTACCCATATTGTGAATGGTCTTTTTCAATTTTCGCTTGTGCTATATACTCGTGATTTCTTTTGGATCATTTATTTGGCATAGTATGGGGATATAAGTATTTGATTAGGACATACGACTATATCTATATATAACCACATTTGACTAGTTATTACCCTACATTGTCAATCCATCATTAAGCTTGTTTCATAGAGTATTCTTAAATTTTAGGAGAACCTCTCTCTTAATCATTTTATTCTCACTCGAGGCTTAAGTATATATTGACATATATATAAATGAGATGATGGTCAAGGGACCGTCAACTGCGCGCAAAGAATGAAAAGCAGAGTAAATAAAAAAGGTTAATGTTCAAACTTAGTCTGTAACAATCTCATTACAAGTATTTCAAACTCACCAATATGATATGGTAGAATTAAAATAGAGTTCTATAATATTATTCATACATTTGGTCTAAATTAACTGTGGAATTAGACTCTTGTGATAATGCTTTGCATTTAAGTGAAAGATTAATGAATTAACATGCAATTATTGAATAAATCACATTTTATATCAAAATAAATTAAGGATTAGGTATATATCTCAAATAATTTAACAAGACTATGAGACAAAAGGTTAGCTGTGAAGTTCAAAACAAAGCAATATGAAATAGTTTAGATAAATTAGGCGTGAAAAGGTATTAGGGGTGAGATATGATATGGAAAGATAACCAAATCAATCCTTTGTCACATGCTACAAACTCAATATATTTTCATAAAGTGGGTTTGAGATAAAATGCACGCAGTCCATACCATAATCTCAGATAGAGAAATTGATTCCGTTAGAACTTGAATTAATCAAAAATTTTTTTAGTTAATTGAAATTTGAATCATTTATATACAAAAGAATAATATGCATGAGAGAGATTATTGACTCAGGTTACAAACCCCAGAATACTATCTTTTTTTCCTAAGTAATTAAGTATTAATCTCTAACTAATTGAGGATAAAGTTAACAGATGAATCCAAAAGGAAGCAATTAGTACCGGACTATGGATGGATAGTCCCACGAACACGGGCGCAACAATCTTCGAACAGCTAACCCAGGGTGGTCCCGAGGTAATTTTTCGATACTTAAGTTAGTATTAAGTTGTGGTGGAATTCCACAATAGTGTTTTAGAGTAGTAATTTGAGTGTACCACTTCTTAGGCTTTTATAGGTGTTTCTGGTAACTTGGTAGATGCCAGGATTGCGGAGTGACATTCGTCGTGAGATCTGGAGTTGCCATAGCAATCCTACTATAACTGCAGCGCTTATTAATGGTATAACAATCCGATCATAATTCGTCAGCTACTTGAAAATACTTATCTAATTATGACTGTTATTTAAATAAGATAATTACAATATTAATAAATATTAACTATTGATTACTATCGTTATTCTACATTATCCACCCCCAATATACAAGACAAACGACCCCTTTGTTAATGCCCCGTTTATTTTCATTTCATGATGGTGTTTAAAATCTAAATAACTAAGATTTATAACAAGATCTTCGTAATGTTATGATATTCAAAAAGATTTCTAAAAAAATAAAATTTTGTTACGACTTCATTCACTTTTTACCGCCAACTATGTTGGCACTACAGTCATTATCAACTATTGCTACCCGCCACCTTCAACCACCATCTTCGGCCATAAACGCCACATTATCAATAAACCTAATCTATTATTATTATTATTTACAATCATCATTCATTACTACCAATCATCATTACTATAAATTTGCCAATTATTAATTTATTGATAATCTCCCTCATTAACCATCACTATATACCGTCAGTTATCAATCGTCCTATTAGTGGACAGAGAAATTAATCTTAACTACGTTCCTATGCCTCTTATAATTCATTTGTACAATTTATTTATGAACAAAACGACACCAATATCAACACTTGGGCTCTTACATTCCAACTCCCGACGGATAAAGCCTATCAGTTTAGCCCATAACATATATAAAGCCCAATTACACTAAAGAATGTCGTGTGTTTTTCTTTTTTCTGCATAATCAATGTTTTATTTTTTCGACAAATACATGGACAACTCCTAGTTCAGTCGTCGGTTGGTTATATAGAATTTTATCTTGTCGGTGAAGGTTCAATTTCCAACCCTCCCCCATTTCCCTTTCCCTGCCACCATTTTTTTTTTAATTTTTATTTTTATAATAATCTTGAGATTCCTTTCATTTTAATTTATGATTTTTTACTTTTACTAATTCTATTGTAAAAAGGATGAGTACTTCTTATATGACTCATGCCAAACAAGTATCAATGTTTATTTAGACTCTTAAACAAGTAGTTGTGGCCTATTGATCACACCTGAAGTTGTGGTTAGTGGATCTCGTTTAATGTATATAAACATTTTGATTCTCCATTTTTAATTGATCCATCTCTTTTATAGGTTTGAGACTAAAATGAGATTAAACAAAATTTTCAGTTATGTTGCAAAACAAAAGAAAAAAGATCACTTGATAAGAATTTTGAACTAAAAACAATTTCATTATAAGAATTTCTATTTCTCTTACGTATATGTTCAATAATTGAACTCCCTTGTTTAAGACAGTCAAAGTAGTACACGTTTCAACTCTTAACAAATGATTACGTTTGTAGAACCGAAATTTTTTAGTGGTCATTTTTTGTTTGTCAAATTATATCAGCGCATGTCCTTCTATATATTTGCTTGAAACTCCATTGACATGGAGTCACCTTACAGAAGAAAAATTAATCACTGATTTAACTTTAGTATAGCTATAATTTATTGTCGTGCACCTTACTACTATATGTTATAGAATCACCAAGAAGGTTAAACAACGTGAACAATAACATATTAATCAACATAAAATTGAAATTTTTTAAAACATACCACTTTTATTACTACGCGTCCAGATGTATCCAACCAATTTTACAAAATATATCTCGCGCGTCAACATATATCAAATAATCACTTTTACCACTATTTTTACAAAATGTATTTTGCCTACTTTACCAGATGTATCCCGAGCGTCAACATATATCAAACAACCACTTTTATCACTACTTTTACAAGATGTATTCTAAGGATACATATTCCAGCGCGTCTCAACATGTATCGTGATGTTAAAAAAAGTGTAATGAATTAATATTTTAAAAATTAATGTTATATAATGTAATTAGCCTGTATAGTAATATTTTTTTTTATAATTTTTCCTAATTTATAAGTGAAATTTACAAAGTAGAAATAATCTGTAAACCTTATCTTTATTTTAAAAAATAACAAATTATTTTTGGTAGGCGGTTTGACTCAAAAAATCAAAAAAGGTTAATGACACAAATTGGTGAGCATTATAGACAAATTCCATTGTTTCCCACTAAACACAGCACCTGCACTACAAAGATACTTTTCCTAATTAAGTGTTTAATTATTTAATTCTCCAGCGTATCACCGCCTAATGACTCTTTAAGACGATCTTTTTTTTTTCATACATTAATTAATACATAGTTTATTTAATTAACAGGCATTTCATGCTTTATTTTCTTTTAAAGTTTCCCTACCTTGACTCTCACTCAAGGCTCCCTTCCTTGCTCTTTCACCTTTTATATCTTTTAATCTAAATAATCTTGCCATTTGTTATTCGTGTTTGAGGAAACAAATAATTGTTCCGCTATATATATATATATATATATATATGTAGGGTAAAGAATTACAGTAAGATGTAGAATGAAACTCTCATTAACAAGGTAAATATTCGAGTAGTCAATTAATTATGATATTATAATAACTTTTACATAGC
>JBDJHY010000078.1:17264633-17281387 GCA_039654485.1 Withania somnifera
CTTTGAAATACAACCCACTTTCTCACCATCCAAACCCCAATAAACACCTCAAAAATCGAATCAAAAAAACCCCACAACAAAAATCAAAACAACCAACAAAGATCCACAAAAAAAAAAAACTCGTTCAAAACAGAACAAATTTTGTAGGGACACAATAGCTGGAATACTAAAATTTATCATAAGATCACCTGCGTTAAATGCATAGATGGCACAATCCCCATTCCAATCTTCACCAGCTGTACCCCTAATAGAGTCAACGTCAAGAGGGCTGATATGGCCAGTGATGTTTAGAGGATAAGAAGTCAAGGCGAGGATGTTCTCTGATCCGTCCTTCAGTGTCCAATTTCCAGCTCCTTGACAGTTAAAAGCATCGATTACACCGGATAACTTATTTAAATTCCAAATTTTCAATAAGCTGCATCAGGTCAAGGTTAATACTCATTAGACGCGGTTTCAATATTTCAACTGTAGGAGCTCCTTCTCTAGATGCCACTAAGAAGCCCCTATGATCACTATTTGTGTGCAGGAAACACCCCTTAGAAACTACTGATAAAAAGTAGAGAAACACATCTTACTTTTTCCCATCCATTACTGGGTCTACAAATAAGCGGCCTTGGTAGGCTGCCCAGCATATTTAGCTCTTAGGATTGAGCCATCAAGCAAAACTAGCTTCTTAAGTTGTTCAAAATCGTGGTGATCCAGCTCATCACTGAGGAAATTGTCACCACAATCAAATTGCAATAAGATCTCTTTCAAATAGTAACTCAGAAGTTCTGGACATATATAATAATGTTGTACTGCATAGTGTAATAGGACTTCTCACCTAACATACATTGCAGAGCCACTTAATGCTCTTGCAGCACCACGGAATTTAGCTGCAATGTGCTTGCTCTAACATAAGCAGAATAGTCTTCTAAGCTCAAGCTTTTTCTTTTGTGATCAAATAAGTATGTTTCTAAGATCAAATTTATTCCCATAATAAAACACAGAAGCAATAAGATCTAAAGATCAAAGTGGCCTTGTCAGTAGCAATGCTTAAGCATAAATTGTTTCCACAGTTTATAGACAAAAGTTGAAATTATTTAGGAGTGTAATTGTACTCAACCAAAGATAGTAGGCACCGAACCATCATCACTTTTTTCTCACATTCTACTGATGATGCCAGCGTACCATACCTGGAACATGTCCCAATATGAAACCACAATCTCCCCCAAAAGAAGACTGTTAAATTAAACAGAAGCGATATGTAGTGTTTGACAAGTAGGATCCCTGGGTATCAAATCCTCCGACGCACTTGCAACTGCACTCCTCTCTGAGCTGACAGTTCACTTCTCAATCAGAAACCATCAATACAATAACTTCATCCATACCTTGCATGGGAATTTCAACCGAAGAGTGCTCAAACCTGTAGGAGTCAGAGTTGTGATTCATACAGCAAATCAGGTTGTTTGCTCCAAAGCTTCTACAACAGACACCTCAAGTGCTGCTTGGTATCGTCCAGTAAGTGCAACACGACCCCCATGACCAAACCCTAAGGTTTCTAAAAGAGTCCGGACATCTACTTTTACTCCATCTATGCCACTGCTTGCAAGATAACTATGAAGATCATTGTAAAAATCAAATATCCTCTGAGGATCGACTACACCAACTCCAAATTTTTCCAATCTGTCCATAGCTATATCTCGAAGATTTCCTGTCTTACCAGGTTATTGAATTGGATACTCAATCTTTGGGTTGTATTTCCTCATAGTTTCAGCTGAGGGATGCAGCCCTCCTCAGTAACCAAGCAATTTGTGCCAGACATATACAAATCCGCATAAATGGAAGCACTTCAAAATTGCAATCATATGAATTAAAGAGCTTCCCCAATTTTCATCATGAAGAATAAAATAAACTCTTCTTGTTGGACCCCAGACTCACTTAATCCATAACTTCCTTCAATAAAATTTATGAATCCTGGAGGTCAGAGCATGGAGTGTCATGTTTCAAGCCCCTAAACTTACCATTCTCCTTGATGTCAGTTAATCTAGATGCAAACCTGTGACCACAGTGACAAAAGAGAAGTTAAAAGTTGAATAAATAGCAACCGTATTACGAAAATCAACTATCTGATATATAGAAAACAAACTGTGATCCTTCAACAAACGGTTGTTCTTCCTTTTGGAAATCATTACACGTCTCTTGCCAGCCATCATCAATAAGCAAAATCTTGGTGGACAGCCTCCTTCCATGAACCTGAGTGGAGAAGAGAATAATGACATGTAAGAGGAAAACAGCACATACAGGAAACATCATCTGATTCATTCACAAATCGAGCTTCCATATGGTACCTTTCAAGACCTTCTTTAATCCCCTGTGGATTGACATCCTTGTAGAAAGCATCCCATGTACACCATTCAAACCAATCTAAATGTTCTGATACTTTAAAAGAGCTCCTGTTGCAACTTGATCACAGCATATTCTCATCTATAACTCCAGTACCTTTTTGTTGTCAGTATGCTTAAATGTTCCCATATGATTCTCCAGTATCCTGCAAAAGAATATTAAAATAGAGGATATTCCACTTCAGCTTCAAGCTACTATTGACTTCTAAGAGGCAATCATCAGTCTTCTTCCTGAATATGACATGATAGAATCCTTGATCAGCTTAAACGGGTTGTCTCCTGAATTCATGAAAACCACCTCAGACACATTTGCGGTTTGCACATTTGTATCGCCTAAAAAAAAAAAAAATTGTTCCATCAATAATTCATATCGTAACATGGGGATATACGAAACAGATTGGCTCAGCTTAACACTTTCAACGCACATCCGAAGCTCATTTGATGTGCCCCTTGCAATGTAGCTCTAAAAGGTCCTTCTAAGAAAGGCAATAGCAAAAGATAGAAGGTTTTCTCAGCTGATAGAGGAAAAGAATCTCTGTCGCAGAGTGCATTCTCTTCCTTCACTTCCAAGAGAAGCATTTGAGTTTCCATTGGGATTTCGCAGGCTAATTTCCCTACACGTGGTATCATCCACCAAATTTGTGTCTGAAGAGACAAAGGAACTGAAATTCCCTATAAAGAGGAAAATAGGAACCCACTGACCAATGAGACTAGCCAAAAAAAAATAAAAATTAACCAATGAAATAGCATTCTCAATAGTGAGAGACTTATTTAGCACCATCTTTATCTTAATATAGTAGTTTGTAAATTCATCTAGTAGATGTGGTCATAAAGTAGAAACATATTCCAGATTCAAAGCCCGAAAAGAAAAGAATGAACTTTGCACCTGGAATGTACAATTAGTTCTGTACAGTCAGGTAAATTTTCTGCAACTAACAAATATCCTAGACTTGATGTGATCATTTTCCTTCTCTACTTGTCTTGAGCTAAAGATCTATCGAAAACACACTCTACAACTCTGACATACGGGTAAGGACTGCGTACGACTCCAACCTCCCGGACCCCATTTTGTGTGGTACTATGCTGGGCATGTTATTGTTGTGGTGGTTTCCTTTATCCCTTAGGAAAAAAAAAATGAAATACATCCTTTGATTACATCAAATAATAAAACCTCATAATTTTGTCCCAATACTTAGCATTACATCCCCAAGCTGCTCAACCAAATAGAAAAATTCCATCCAAATCGCATAAGAATAAATTGATTCGTTATATTATTTATCAAATCACTTTTTTTTATCTTGATGTAAATTACTCGCAGACGCAGTTTGTATGGGATATATCCCAAACACGAATATCAAGTATTTTGTAATTTTGAGATAAAAGCTGCTTCTACACTCGATCTTTCATGTCTACTACTGTGGGAAGGGTCAGAAGCCTGATTGGATGCTAGAAGATATATGGGGGGCTAGGCTTACTGAAACGCGGAAGAAATTTCAAAACGCGTACATCCAAGAAACGGTAGCCCAAGCCTCCAACAAGGGTGGCTCGTTGCACACCAGGGGTTCAATTGGTATAGGGACTTATCGACGGAGATTGGTAACTTGTTTGTTAAAGTTCCCTTGATTTTAACTAATTGTGATTGATCTTTTATTCAACTATTTTTTTAGGAGAAGAATAAAGGGAGAACTATGACTTATGATGAGGTCTCTGAGGAGAAAAATGTGAAAAAACAAAAAGGATGGTGATCGAACTTTGGTCGAGCCACATGTTGAGAAGACAAATGTAAAATCTTAGCATCAGAGTTACATTTTTTTTTTAACATGAATTTTTGTATTGATTATCATTCTTGTTTCAGGTTGGGTATAGAAAAAGCATGGATGGATGGCGTCAAAGTCAGCCCACTTCTTAGTAGGACTGGCTCCCGATTCGATTCGAACCGATTCGAATCGAAATGAATTGATTCGAACCGAATCGAAAATCTGTATTCGATTCAAACGATTCAGAGGAATAATAATCGTTCGATTTGATTCGATTCAATTTCAGATCAATTGTAATCGATTCGATTCGATTCCAGAATCAATTAGAATCCAAATAAAAGTTTTTAAGAATATATAAATATAATAATATATTATAAAACATTTTGTAAAATCTCAAGTTTAGCTTAATATAATGTTTATTTATTATTTAACTATATCTTTTAAAATTCTTTTGTAGATGCACATGAAATAATTTAGTTGTTGCGGAGGATGAGATGAATGAACCGGACAATAGTGACAGTAATGAGTATGACGTGAATATTTGGCTTCTGCTTAGGATTAGAATATTCTTGAACTTCATTCAATTTAAAATGTTGTACTTTAATTAGGAGTTTGAATATTATTAATTTAAAATATTACACTTTTAAATTTGTAAAATAGGAATCGGACTCGAATTCGAATCGAAAATCGAAAAATCGAATCGATAAAATCGTAAACATTATTAAGAATCGAACGAGTCCAAGACTTAAATAATCGAAATAATCGAAATCGAATCGGAATCGCAAATAATCGGTTCGAAATTGATAACATCCAGCCCTAATTCTGAGGATGATAGCGCAACTGAATCGTCACAGGATGATGAAATAGCCAGAGGAAATTGGTGGTGTAAAGAGAGGTAAAGCACACGGCCTTGGATCACAGCATTGCTTAGCCCGCGAGGGAGAGTTAGATTCATTGCGGTGACGAGTACAAAAGTTGTTGAAAAAGCAGAATGCAGTCCGTTTAAGGTTTGGTCGATTGAGGAATCTAGTACAGAATTAGTTCGTTCTACTTGTGATGTTTGGAACATTTGCTTGTTTGGTTTTCGGTTGGGATGTTACCTGAATGGTGCTTGAATGTCTAGATTTGCTTTTGGATGCTACTTGAATGGTGTTTGGTAGTTTTAGTCATGAATGTTCTTGTTTAATTGCTGGGATCTCAGGATTGATTGTCGGACACAAAGCCGAAAGTCCCAAATATTTCTGTAACTTACTATCGAGATATACGGATAAATATTTTTGCGGCTAAAAAATCATGTCTTTAATGATAAAATAAAAAACTTCTTAAGTTAAATTATTTCTGAATATATTTCTGAATTTCAATTATAATTGTTATTTTTTTTATTTGAGATTCAAACAAGTTTTTATTTCAACTTTAGTTGTCACTTTTTTTATTTGAGATTCAAACATATTTTATTTTTGACTGTAATTTTTTCTTATATCTTTTAAATATTTTAAATTATTAATTATCTTGATTTATAGTATATTTTGATGTAATTTTCAAATATATACATTTTATTTCAAAAACTTGATGATCGCATGCCAATATTTACAGTCAAACTTATGTTATTTGACTCTAGGTAAACAAAATGTGACAAGTAATTTAGAACGGAGGGAGTATAATGCTATTTTCTTTTTGTAATTGACTAAAGAAAATTGTTACATAACATAAAACATTGATAATGGTTGGTCATTTTTCAAATTTACATCAATGAGCTTTGTAAATTTAAAATGGACTTACCGATGAGAAATATTTGAAACTTGCTACCTAAACACTTGCAGTAAAAACTTATCCGATCGTACTATTGATAAACTACGATTAGTGATAGGAGTGGTATGTAAACGTGCGAGTACATTTCTATACAACACCTAACAAGAACCACTTACGTTGGGCACATGAACAGCACAGGCATAACCTGGTAAAACATAAATATTACAACCCATTTGATACTTTGTTCTGAAGCAGAAACACCTGGTTAAATACTACCAATTCTAAATGTGGTATCAAATAGAAATATAAGATTTTGGAAACAGGAATCATGAAACATAAGTACTTTCATTCATACCGCAAATTACCTATACGTTATCTTACAATGAAACAAGCAGCTGACGAGCAATACAAAATGGTGAGATATTACAAAATTGAGGTGAAGAATCTAAAAAAGATCATTCTCGATATGAATATTAAGTCAACTGACTGAATCTTAGCAGGAGATGTCTTTACCAAAAAGTTCACTTATTCCTTTGGTAGGATCCTCCTGTTTTACAAGAGACTCGCCAACTAGCACCTAAAGAGATTTGATAACATTATCATCACATGACGGACATGGGTATATATCAAACTACAGTATTGATCAGAATGCACATATCATAGTAGACGGCGATAACATAATTGACAAATGAAGACTGGAGATCTAGGCAAAACCATATTTGGAAAATAACCACTAGTAAAGTATCATCCTCTAGCATCTGCTTTGGAATAATTATACGCAGTCCTCATTGTGAATTTCAAAATCAGAAAAGCAACTTACCGCTTTGACACCAGCTTCTTGTACATAATCAATATCCAGCTGGAGTAAATAGTCCAGACTCCCCAACCACCTGAAGAATTAAATTGGCAGTGAAATCGCAACTTATTGAGAGAGCAAAACTACTAAAACAAAAGCTTCCATGATGTATATAAGTTTCATACAATTATACCCTTCTCCCGAAGCCTTTCCCCACGCTCTCCTTCCAGAAGTTTCTTGGTATTGCTAATGTCCACCTTAAAGGTTCCTGATAACACAAAAGTTGATTTAGTTGACAGATCTTAAGCAATTGAAGTTAGTTGATTAAGCATGTTGCTTATAACTTCATTTGTTCTGGTTGTACATTTTCCCCTAGTCCTATATGTAGCCCGAAAAAATAACTTTCTATGGAAGTGAACAGGGATTTAGCATCTGCCTTAATGTAGAAACCTCGATTAATTTATCCAACACTTTGGAGTTCATTTTGTTTAATTTCCTTGTAAGGCTAGTTTATCATCTTAATTTCCTCCCTCGCACCACCCAAACCCTAGAGGGTCACGTACAGCTTTGCTGTTCAATTTGCAGTTGGCAGCGTATACTCTATCAAAAAATGAGTATATTGGCAGTGTAGAATTAATTATGCAAATTACCAAGGTCTCTGTTATTGATGCCAATCAGCTCAACCCCGTCAATTCTGAGGACACGATCCATTTCCATCTCGTCATGCACCTAGAAACACGAAGTTGAAATGGTTATCAAAGGAAAATAAATATAACAGATATAAGAATTCTAGCAATGAAAAAATAATCAACATCAACAAAGGATTTGTTAGTTTATAATGAGAACCGAATACAAATCCAAAAACAAATATATGAAATAAAAAAGAAACTTTGTCCGGACGAAGCATTTATCATCATAACCAAGAGCATAGCTGATAGAACTTATGGACAACTCTATTTCTTAACCAAACACATCAAGCAAACATCATGTTCGACCCATGACCCCGACCAGGTCATTACCAACTCATCTCTTGGGCTTGCCATGGGTAGTATTGTTGGCATTATCCACCAATCCCCTCCTCCAGGGCAAGCACCTACCACAGACAACATGTTGTTCCCAAGAATTGGAACCCATGACATTGGCTCTGATAGAGCTAGTTAGGATAAAGTGTTCACCATTATGCCAAAAGCTAAAATTGACAGCGAGGATGCAACTTTGTTTCTAAACTAACATCATTAAGCAAGCACCATGTTCGACCATGGCTCCGACCAGGGACATTCCTGGTCCTAGCCATAGGCAGGACATTAGAGTTACCCAGCAAACTTTCATGAAGAGAAGAACTTATAACAAATATATTTCGTAGGGACTGTCGAAAGTGGAACAGGTGTTAGAAGTGCATTCGATTGATTCAATATCCATGAATGTAGAAAGGAGGGTTGAGAGTTGGAATAAATGTATAACAAGAACTCTTTGGGGATTCTTGATTGTTGCGGAGCTAACTATAGCACAAAGTCAAATCTCTTTGGTTAATAAAATCCAACACGTTTATTACTCCATGAAACATATTAACTACTTTGAACAAACAGAAGTTGACATTTTCACTTTTGTCAATGAAAATAAAAACAGACTTTAATACTATGATGTGTAGATTTTGAATTTTTCCCCTACCTGTTCATTGAATGGTTGTAAGGTAGTGGTGGAGAAAGCAACAACTTACCTCAACTAGTGCTGTCAATCCAAGTAATTTACAGATCTTAATCATATACTGGATGTCAAGATCTGGTAGAACAGCAGCAATTAACAGAATTGCATCGGCACCTTTGATCCGAGCATAGTAGATTTGCCAGGCCTCTATAACAAATTCTTTACACAACAAAGGGCACTGCAAAATTTGGAGCTCAATGAAAAACTGTAAACGACTCAATTATGATATATTATACGTGGTACACAACAAACTCTCAAGGGAATCTGCATACCTCTACTCCAGCATTCCTTATGGCCTCTAGATTTTCAAAGCTTCCCTAATTCACAGAAGTAAAGAGAATACTTAGCAATTGAAAAATCATTTGGCAATCTGCATCTAAGCACTTCCATGATACACCAAGAATCAGTATCGTCTATGGACCAATTATCACAGTTGAATGCCATTTCTAAACAACTCATTACACATCCCAATTCTTGAGCGACCAATAAGAATGTACCTACCTTCAAAACTGCTAATCAGGCAGATTCAGTCATGCACATAAAATGGGATGGTTTATCACTTCCTTATCAGAAAGGTAATCTGTCACATTAACATATCCTA
Organism: Withania somnifera; assembly: GCA_039654485.1. Taxonomy (NCBI): domain Eukaryota; kingdom Viridiplantae; phylum Streptophyta; class Magnoliopsida; order Solanales; family Solanaceae; genus Withania; species Withania somnifera. Next base: position 17,273,625 of record JBDJHY010000078.1, read on the forward strand.
CTTACAAGATTTTCAACACTTCAATTACAATGTAAGGTTCTATTAGGAAAAGGACACAAATAATTGTTACTATTATTGTTTGATTGGTGTCAGAATATAGATCTTTCAGCATTTCTGATTAGATTTCCTTTCCATCAAAAGGAAAAATAGTGCTTGCAACTTTGTCAGATACTTCAAGGTAACTAAAGATTCCTGTTTGAAAAGCACAGGGGAAGAACCAATCTCAATATTGTCATCTTAAGAATGATCATGGAACTTATCTTATTTTGGTCATTCCATCTTCAATACAGAATTTAGTTACTGATAGTAACTGACTTTGACAGTGGTAACTAGATTGTCATGTGGCAAAAGCCATTAATTACTTGAAGAACTACACTCCTTATCAGCAATTTGAAGAATGAAAGCTTTACCTGAAAATATTTCTGGTCTGTCAAAACACTAAGGCATGCTGCTCCACCTCTTTCATAAGCTTTGGCGATCTCAACCTGTAATGCAAAAACAATGAAAGGTCAATTCCCCAATTTCAATGGGCTTGACTTCATGGATGAGTTTCTTTGTTCATTAGAAATTACATGAGGACATCTGTGTCACAGGGAGTTGGAGACTAACAATCACTTATTTCTACATAGTCTAGTTGCACAAATTTTTGGAACATGTTCTGTTCTCTCTTTGGAATTAGCTGGGTCATGCCAAACAGTACCAAGGAGGCTTTTGAATCCTGGGGCAGTTGGGAAGCTGACAACTCCATCAAATCAATTAGGAGAATGGTACCTGCTGGCATTTTTTGGTGTTTATCGAATGAAAGAAACAATAGATGCTTTGATGAAAAATTAACTGCCACCCACTCCCTTAAAGATAAATTTGTACTTTCTTTATTTAGTTGGGCATATACGACACCTATAGATTCCTTCTGGAACTTTGTTAGCTCTCTGTACCTAAGATAGTGCTCCTGTAATGTAGCTAACAAGGTCTGACTTTTGCTTTTTCCGGGTACAATGTAGCCTTACCCTATTGCTTCGCCGCTAGTAGACAGTCGAGAAGGATCAGAATTTTCCCTAAATATGACTATTACTTTTTAATTTTGGATAAAGTAACTATGACTATTACTTTTATTTGAGAAGACTATTGGAAGTTTGTTTTTCCTCCAAACTTAGTTTATAACATTATATCACATCAAGTGCCTTTAAGAACTTTAACACATTTCTTAGGAACTATATATAGTTGAACATAAGATTCCTTGTATAATTTAACAGAAGTGAAATCAGTCAAGAACTACTTCAGAGGAAAAGAAAAAAGGCTAACAAATCTGAAGATGTCTCATCTATAGTTTATTTAAGATCAGACCTTTACCCTGTTTCGTAATATTCCTCACCTCAATGTAGAAGAAATGAGAAACTAAGTAATATCAAACTAAAAGGGGACAAGATCTCAAGCACTCAGTTGACATGAAAGGAAAATGACACACGTACCGGATCGAAATCTTCACGCAGAACACCTCTACTTGGAGAAGCCTTCTTTACTTCAGCAATAAGAGCAGGCACTCCAGTTCTAGAATATGATTCTTTCAGAGCTCCTAGAAAATCTCTAGAAGGTGGAGCACTGCTAAGCAGCTTTCTCAGTAAAACTAGCGGTCTCTTCTCTTTCATCTGGAAAATAAAGATTGCATTTTAATTTATAGCATATATTCCCCCAGGCGGCCATTTGAAATTCTAGTCCAACAGATACCTGTGAGACTTCCTTGTCCTTGTTCCAGACAATTTCCTCTAGTATGTTACGTGGAGTATTGCCTTCATTTTGCATACGAAACTCAAAAGGACCAACATAGTGCAAAGGAGGTCCAGTTGTTGGCCTCCTCCTAATTTTTATACCCTGACTTGCAGCAATTTCATCTTGGAATCTTTCTACTTCCCACTCCTTGATTTTGAGAGCATCTACTTCAGAAATGGTGGATTCAGAAACCACCGCTGAACCATCCTTCAAGTCAAATCAATTATGATTTACTCGTACTGAAATGATACTAAAAAATGCAAATAAAAGAGGCATGTACGAACACAAGAGTTTGCGGTAAATTCTAGAGTATAGACAGCATCCATAATGAAATGGGACACCTTTTTTAACAAATTTAAGAATCCCAAAATACAATATGCAAATAATATGAACATCAACTACCGAAATGAAAAAATACCCACCAGTACGATTATCTTACAGAGTATGGTACACAAAATATGAAAACCTTAAAATGGTTATCCCTTAATAGATTAAAACACTAGTCGTTTGGTACACGGAATGGGATAAAGAGGGATCTTCCATGATGGGACTATTTTATTCCATTCTACACATGGGATAATAATCCCACCATTTTAGCACAAATGGTTGGATAAAATAGTCCCGGTATCAGTTAATACCTCACACCAAACATAGAATAAAGTCAATTCCAAACTTTATCTCGAGATTATTTTCCTTATCCCACATACCAAACACCCCCTAGCTGGTTAGAATTATGCAGGTATCAATTATGCGAGTTTTAAATTGCAAACCAAACATTGAATTCATTTTATACATGAATAAATTGCTTCGGAACTAGCTACCAAATGTTATCTAACTTTGTTGATGGATCAGGCTAATAAACACAGGAATTGAGAGAAAATAAAAAAAATAGGTAAAGAACACAGGATTTAACGAGGTTCGGCAGTTTGCCTACATCTTCGGGAGCTATGAGCGGCTGAGATTTTATTACTGTATGTTTTAGGTTACATATACAGAATATATATCTAAGTAACCCTAGGTACAATTTACCAAAAATAACCTGTACCGTACCAAGGGGGCTTCACCACCGCACCCCAAACCGACTTAGCATTGGACCACAAACTAGGGCCCAACGATGTTGTCACTCCTCTACGCTAACATCTGTCCCTATGAGCCATGTCGTACTTAACAAACTTATACATAGATTAATACACGAAAACCTACCTCTCTACTAGCTACCAAGCGACCACTAAATATCACCATAAAAATCCTTCTTTAAGCAACTATCCTCCTTTTTTTCTTTTTTTGCAGCAAAAAGGAAGTAAACAATCTCGAGGCTTCTTGGAATGAATAGGCAGCGGGAATAATTAATCACGCAAGCTAAGGAAAACCCTCATTTCAAACGCTGATAAGAAAATTAAACAGATTATTCAATCAAGACAGAATTAAAATCACCGATTTGGGCTACCTCTTGTGCTCGAACAGGTGAACATTGGGGCAAAATTCGAGCTCGATGGCTCGTTAAAATAGCGGTTGGAACTGACAAGGAGAATGCCGGTTTCTTGGTTCTAGGATTGGCAAAAAGTTGAAACGAGAACCGGGGTCTTACCGTTGCCGTGGTGGAGGTGGTTCCCATTGGCAATACGGAATCCATTGGGGTATTTAATTAATTAGAGAAAGAACTGTTGACTCGCGGGCGAGTAAATGGGTGTTAAGACTTTAGATGGAGATCTTTGGGGGATTTAGCTAAAGCCGCCAACTGCGCGACGCAACGCCCAAATGTATCAGGTAGGTATGGCCGAGTAATGATAATTTTGGTTTTTAATTTACATAAAAAGAATAATTCTATACTCCATGATATGCAATCTTAAACTTTATATTTATGAAAAAAATGTTTTCATTATTTATTGATCATGTCATGATATTTTTGTCAAGTAGTAATTTTACTCCAACTTATATATACTTATATAATAAAATAAATTAAATTAATCTTTTAAGAAGTATTTAATTATATTATATTATGTTATATTATATTAATATTTTGTACAGTAGAAATTTTTAAAAGAAAGTTTAAGTGTTTTTCTTTATTAATCAATCACATGAAAAAAGATATTTAAATCAAGAAAAATTACTCAAAATTCCAATATCAAAATAATTAGTTTTATACTAATATTATTTTAAAATATTTGCTAGAATCATAATATATATATATATATATACCATATTTATAAAATAAATACAAAATACCATATCGAATAGAAAAAATACTTTATGTAAAATGCATATTAATTATCATGATATTAAAACTGATAGCATTAACGAAAGAATACAAATACCATTGATTGAAAAGAGAAAATAGAAAGAAGAGAAGGATATAAAAGAATGGAGGCTAATAGTAGAATGTGAAGTTTTTAACCCTAAAACAATACAAATAACATTTATATAAGCTAGTCTAAACTAAATAAGGAAAAACTAATTAAGGAAAAGACTATACTAAGGCATAATAACCATATATATGCTAGACTAAACTAAATAAGGAAAAGCTAAATAACAAAAAGACTATACTAAAGCATAATAACTATTTTAACAACATTTAATGAATGACAAGCTTCTTTATTGATATACTAACTACTACGATTGAAATGCAAGTAAATGCTCAGAGCCCAATATATACAATCACTGGCATAATGTACAAGAATATTTATTCTATTGATTAGTGAAGTAACTCGGAATGCATCTGTTGAATCTCTAGCCGCTTTCTTTTTTTTTTTTATCTAGTAGGCGAATTAAATTAGCTTTTTAACATGTCTAGAGAATCAAAAAACGAGAGACAAGTGAAGTTATGCAAGTGGTCGATGACCTCCACTATCGACATACAAGTTGAGGGTTCGGGTCACGTTAGAAAGTAAGTGGGAACACAATGGATTCACGAGAGACTGCACTGTTAATTAGGCTCTTCGAAACGTGTGTTGTAAAACTAGAAATAACATCTACTCGCCACTTTGCCGACCTGGTAATTATTCAAATTCCTGGAGTTTCACAGGTGAAATACAATTTCTATGACAATGACTACGTTTCAATTAACGTTATTATCTATGAATTTTATCCACTGGAAAAGAAAAAATAAGATGATTCGGGGTCCAAAGGTGTAGAGATGATGACTGGGTCACCGTTAGTATCTGCTGTTTGATTGAGATTTTTAAGATAACAATAAATTATACAGAAGGGTAGTTACCTAATTGATAGACAAAGGCTGTATACAGCTGCGTTATGGACCCATGCACTAACCATTACTATCATCATTATTATTTTATTCCAAAAGAAGGATTTTAAGCCATAGCAATATATTAGATGGTGTTAGGTCTTGGCCATGCCCCCCTTCTAGTGTTGAAATTGATTAAGAAGTTATGGGTTGTATAGAATTTGTTTACTTGTCCCCATTGAAAAATAACTTCTTTAATCGAAGGTTTAGACCTTTATGATAATGGCAAAATCATGATTTTTACTAAAGAGATTCATAAAAAATGTAAATATTTGAAGAAGTAAAAAAATTCAACATCTATTATATACACAAAGATTAATGTCAACTTTAGATGTATAATATAATTTTTCGTCGAAAAAGATTTATCAACACTCTTCTGGTACTCTAGCTCCGCCAATGCTTCAAGGCATAAAAGTAATATGACCGGTTTATAAAGGTTGTACAAGCAAAACTTTTTTCCAACATCATTATTTGTATTTTAATTGGTAAAATGAAATGTTACTACAGAAAATATGATATACCATAACTCATATGAAATCAGATATGCGGAAGCAAAATGCCGAAACTAAAGATAAAAAGGATGGATAGTGACACACAAGAAAAGAAAATCTAATCGAACCAAAGGTTGTATCAAACCCTACACTCTTACGAAGACCACGAGAATCACAATCCCAAAGCAACCTACGTTTCTACGCAAAAACCAAGCAACAAGCTTGCCGAATTCAGACATACGGATCACTCAAAGTCTCTCACGAGGAGAGCACTCAAAACACTCTTCAAGAGTTTTTTATAATCAACATTCTATATAAAACTATAAAAAAGCCTTAGTGACCTAATATTTGTAGTAGGTAATATATTATTGGGCCAATGGGGCAACAAAACATAAGGATAAAGGCCTAAACCACTTCGTCTTCTTATGGAAGGATCCTTGGGCGGTTCGTACAAGCTTGGAAGGCTCCTATGGCAGCATGCCCATTTTGGACGGCCCCTAGGGCGGCCTGTTTACTTTTGGATGGCCAACTGGGCGGCCCGTCTGCTTATGGACAACCAACTGGGCAGCCTGTCCACTTTTGGGCAGCATATTGGGCAGCCTGCTCTCTCTTGGACGGCTCGAACAAGTCGTCCACTTTCCACTTCTTGAATCTTCTTCTAAGTTATTCTCTGAAAAAATGCCTGATCTCAGAGATGCTCTCAATTTCCAAAATTACCCTTCAAAGGGCTCTTATCAAGTCCCAAGTTATCCATATCATCCATCATTAAGTCATCATCAGTAAGGTTGGTCCATATCGTATTATCCTCTCTTTCTTGAAGAGGATTCGTTCTCGAATCCATACCTTGCAAACATAACAAAAAAGGACAAACAACACAAATTTCCTCATGATATGAGGGTTAGCACATAGGTTAACATGAATAGCATTAAGCATTAAGAACACTTCATCCAATAATAACCAAGGTTTCCTTATCCTGATGGAACAACCAACATATAGATCATGGATACATCATATTTAGAATTGACTTATTGGTTTAACCACTTAGATAGAGAGTTCCCCGTATTCTATTTCATTGGCAACTGAAATAGATCTATCACAAGAAACTTGGTCTAACCTCCAACAAGAAACACAATCTATACCAACAATTATGTCATCATAAGTAAAGAGGTAGTATATAAAGTGAAGAAGATCATCACACATAACAAAATTGTTCTCATTTCCCAAACTCATGGAAATCATAAAAACATGATCAAACATTTAATTGGGAATGAAGGAATTTGAGAACAATTTCAACTCTTTCAACCTAGTGTCACCTACTCCAATAAAAGAATCATAAGATGCATATCCATTGCAATCATGAATACCATCCCAAACAATTAGGTAACCACTAGGCTCATCATTTATAATGCATAGATCTATTTTTACCACATCTGAATTATTCAAAGGACGGTGGAGGGAATCATCAAGAATAGGGTAGGACATACAAGGATACCAAGACTCTTCCTATAAAAAATTCATCACATTTCCTCCAAGGATCTTCAGAAAAAAAAATAGAAGGGAACTTACCTTAAGGACAAGAGTTTGAACTTGTACCTTGGTCCTCCATCGGTGAATCTTTCCTTCAAACTCAAGCATATCTTTGGACCACAGAGTTTGGTACGCCTTCATTTGTTTTGGAGCTCCCTCACAAGGTGACTCCACAAATGAAAACAATAGGTTCTAGGTGTCACCTTTCTTCATCAAGTAAAAATCAACCTATGTTTTTTCATCCTCGTCTTGCCAAAGTGGGTCATCATAGACATGATATCTTTCTAGGAGTGCTACATTTTCCTTTCCTTCACACCATAAGAAATACCAATGGAATGGTCTTAGTATCACCATATGCCTATACAAGAAAAGAGAAGTACTAGGAAAAATACTAGTATTTAAGTTAGCTTGGTTTGAAAGGTCTTGTGGATCATACCCCTTATAACTTCTTCTATGGGAAAAAAAGTTCACGACCCGTAAGCCTTCCTACCCGATGAGGAATTTTGCTACATTAGGACCGTTATAGTTACGACCACCGTTCATTCTCCTTCCTTACATAAAAGAGTGGAACAATGATATATCATTCTTGAGGCCAATCATCATTAGTGGGAATCTCTCTCCTCATCATTCCATGGGGAACAGTGACATTTCTTTTACAATCATAATGCTCACCTTCACCGAAATCACTATTTTCTTGAGACTCCTATTCACTCTCCTTTTTTTCTTCATAGAAGATC
>JBDJHY010000078.1:17321111-17333656 GCA_039654485.1 Withania somnifera
TCCATTCTTAGCTCATTTGGAGAGGAAACTTCGAAAGAATCAAGTTGCGGATACTGATATTGACATTTCTGTAGACTCCATCCTTTCTCCTGATGTGCCAATAGCATTGCGGTTATCTAGCCATCTTCTACTTGGAGTTGTGAGGATATATTCTCGAAAAATGAATTGTTGATATATTTACAAAAGCACACTCGATTTCGTGCTTTCATTTCTTGTCTGACAAACTCTCAATGCTTATCATTGTAGCATCGTGAGTTTTAGAGGGGATATTAGCATATATTAGGTTTAGGGTTATTTTAATCTTTTCCATATTTATCTTGTAATCTAGCAATATAAACTATTCTTGTGTATTTGTCTTGTTCATTCATTATAATAATAAAATTCTAGGATTTTTCTCTATTTTAACATAAACAACTAGAGAAATAGATAAGCTAAAAAAAAAGGTCTCACATCGTCCCTTACTGATACATCTTTTACTAGAAATATATTGATACGTTGGACTAATGAATAAAGATACTCCCTTTTGTTCCAAAGTACTTACTACAATTTTATTTTAAGAGTCAAAATAATACGAATTTTAATAAATATTTAATTAAGATGTATCTTTCATCAATAATATTTTGCATATAATTTTTAAATATTCAAACTTTAATTTAAAGATATCAAATTGATGTATTTTAATTTAGTTTTGAGAATTAGTTTAATTTATTTTGGAGAGTTAGTCAAATTAATTTTTGAGAAGTATGACAACTAAAAAAGAGCAATATTATTTGCCTAGGCATATGTTGCAGGCAGCCTAACTTGGAGTAGTGTCATGCTAAACTCTCAAGATGAAAAGCAACTTCCTAAAGCACTGCTACATACAAAACAAGAAATCAAATGCGTGGAGTTGCAACAACTAACAAAGGGAACTTTCGTCTAACTGTAATTCCAAGAGCTTCATCCACATCCAAATCCTCAGCTTTTGCTCCATTTGGTAACGAGAATTCAAAGTGAAACATCATTCTTGCCAGTGCCAGCTCATTCACAACCTTAGCGAATGTAATTCCGGGACAACCTCTTCGACCTGCACCAAAGGGAATTAACTCGAAATGCAATCCTTTGTAATCGACAGAACTGTCCAAAAACCTTTCTGGTTGAAATTCCTCCGGATTTTCCCATATAGTTGGATCCCTCGATATAGCCCAAGGACAGACAAGGACTTGAGTACCAGCAGCCACGTCATAGCCCAAAACTTTGGTGTCCTTTAGTGCTTCCCGAGGAAGCAATGGCACCGGAGAATGAAGCCGTAGACTCTCTTTGATCACTGCTGTTAAATAAGGCATGTGCTCCAAGTCATCCTCTGTTACATCTGACTTCCCTTCAGTTACTTGTCTCACTTCATCTCTTAATTTTCGCAATATTTTTGGATTTTTTATGAGTTCATTCATTGTCCATTCTAATAGAGTGGACGTTGTATCTGTTCCTGCAGAAAACATATCCATTATAATAGCTTTAATCGAATCCATTTCAACTTTAAAACCCGATTTGTTTTCTTTCTGAACTTGGAGCAGTATATCCACAAAGTCCGCTGACCCTTCCACTTTTTCATCTATTTTCTTCTCCCTGTGCTCCTCAATTACACGTTCCAAGAATGCGCTAAACTCCTCAGCCACTTTGTCCACTTTGGCATTTAAACCGTTGAAATGATTCACCCACGCAAGCCACGGCATGTAATCACCGATATTAAAAACGCCCAACAATTCAACAAACTCTAACAGCAATGATTTAAATCTTTTCCCTTCTTCCCCATCACAATACTTCCTTCCTAACGCCACTCTACAAAGAACATCGTTTGTCATGCTCACAAACAACTCCGTCAAATCGACAACTTGTGAATTGTCAATTGAGTTCTTAATATTTTTTAGAAGAAGAGAAGTCTCTTCTTCTCTGATTTTTCTAAAAGATTGGACTCTCTTGTTATTCAAAAGCTGAAGCATGCAAACACTTCGGGCGTTTCTCCAGTACTCTCCGTATGGAGTGAAGGCCACGTCCTTTGGGCCGAAGAAAAGCTTGCTAGGAATACTCGATTTTGGCTTGTTAGCAAAGCTTATATCTTGGGTTTTCATGATCTGGGATGCTGCTTCGGCTGAGGAAGCGATTAGTACGGGAACACTGCCGAACTGAAGCATCATCATTGAGCCATATTGGTTCGTTAGTCTTTGGAGAGAACGATGTGGTTGTAAGCCCAATTGGTGAAAGTTTCCGATAAATGGAAGCTTTGGAGGAGATGGAGGAAGATTTTTCTTGGATGATAGCTGGAAAAATGGTAGTAGAATAAATGACAAGAAAATTAAGAAAGGAAAAACTGCTAATAAGGATATCATCATTTTCTTTTCTCGATTTTAACTCCTTTGCTACAAATAAAAGAGATATAGGTTATATCTCTATGTTTGATCACTGACTAGGAGTTGCTCTCCTTTTATAGATGCAACAATCTACATATTAAGACTTTGACAACTTTGACTTGACACCTTGTTTAAAAAATATTAAGACACTTACAATTTATAGTGTAAAATGCTCATTAACATGACTATAATTGATTTCATTATGATTAAAATAAAAATTTAAAAATTAAGTTATTTTTAATTATTTTTTAGATGAATAAAAATAAAAGCGTGCTCACAAAGGATAATTATTATTTTATTAGAAAAAAGAGACTCATTGAAAGTGGGGCTGATGAAGTACCAAAAAGCAAAAAGCGACAATTTTGAAAAAGTGAGGCGAAGGGTAGCGTAATTGAAGAAATTTGCAGATTTGATAAGAACAACATTGTACTAGTATTAAGAACAATATTAAGTTATCATTTCTAAGCGATAAAAATTACGAACTCATTTTTTTATTTTAAAAAAATGAAAAATTATTACATAGAAATACGAAAAAAGGAAAATAGATGAGAGATTATATTAGAAAATTGAATCGTAATATCAACAAGATGTGAAAGTTTATGACCTACCAACTAATTTATTAAGGATCCATTTGGCTTTGATTATAAGATTATCAAAATAATTTTTATATAGCTTTTAGCCTTAAAAAGTACTTAAATATTTTAAAAATAACTTAAAAAAATAAAAATAAGTTATTCATACTTTTAATTTTTTAATTTAAACAAAAAGTTTGATTTTATAAAAACTATTTTTTTTATAAGCAACCAAATGAGCCCTAAGAATCCCCAAAAATTATTTACTCCATTTCTTTTTCTTTTTTTTTTTCTAGAATGAAGTAAACCCGCCCTATTAATATATGAATATTTGAACTTAATGTAATTTCAAGACTATATGTTAGACAATATGAAACTATTTTCCACTGAGCCTCTCATCTTGGTGTAATTAAGGATTAATTCAACCTTCAGAATTGACGATTTGATTTATATTTTTTTAACGTCGACTTATTTGAATTTCCATTTTTTTCACCATAAAAACCGTCTAAATTTATTGTTTGTTATGACTTCTACTACAATATTTCATCACTTTCCATTCCTGGGACTTGAATTTGCTGGTTTGCTCTTTCGTAAGATCTCGTCCCTTTGTACTATTTAACAACATTTGCTTGGAATATTCACTCTTTTTACATGTTTCTTCTCTTCTTCTGCTTTGACAAAATTGGACATTCCTGGCCACGTGTATCACGGGGTATGCTGTAAACCACATAAATTATTCTACCAATAAATGGGTTAGTCAAAATAATTTACTACCAAGATTATGACTACGTGAATATCGGACTTTTTGGCATTTTATCTCAATTTAAGGGTGTTAAATGAATCAGGTTCCGATCGGACTGGCTCAACAGAATTAGGAGTGGATCAAAATAGCGATCGATTCGTCTGATTTGGTCTCGATTTAGTGAATTTGGATATGTCCTTCCAACTCATATATTTTAATATAATACTCTTAATATATTACTGTATTAGACTTTAAATATACCTTTATAAATATATATTATATATCTCTTAGTATATTTAGATTTTAGTATATAAAAAATATATCTTTATTATATATATATATATATATATATATCTTTAGTAGTATGTATATATCCTAGTTTGTATATATTTTTTGTACATAATATATATATCTTTTGTATATAGTATATATATGTAGTATATTTTGTATATATATTACATATCCTTAGTATGTATATATCTTTAGTATATAGTATATAGTATATATATGTAGTATATTTTATATATATATATTACATATCCTTAGTATGTATATATGTAGTATATTTTGTATATATATATATATATATATATCAATTATGTTTTCATGTTCAGATACTACTTCAATTTTCAAATATATCAACCAATTTATATCCAAATACATAAACCACATTGCAAATTATAGAATCATAGATTTAAGTTGAATTCAATAACCTTGGTTTAACTATATATTTGTGTAACTATATTTTAAAAAAAAAAAATCAGAACCCAGTAAATAAAATAAATTGTGGCTCATAACTCATAAACAACAAATTTTATTGGTTCTTCCCATAAGAGCAAATCAATTATTCCCCTGTCACATTTTACAGGAAATAGGAGTTATTATTTGGGAGCTAAACAATCTTTTTACTATTATTTTATTAAATTTTTAAAAATATTTTGAGTCATTAGTTATATTGACTTGTAATTAGTACTTTTCGTGTGTATATTTGAAAAATATATAAAGGTTACTTCAAAATAATTGAAATATCTATATTTAAATTCATAATTAAAATTAAGTTTTTTTTTTTTACTTTAATAACTCATAGTCCAAATCCCTTTGCGGAGGGGAGTATAATTTGAATCAAGTACAATATCAACTAAATTAAGAGTGAGGGAGTTTACTTTGAATCAAAATCAAATAGAGTATTAACAAAAAGTGCGCCACCAAGGCAGACTTCCTAGTTTTATAAAACAAAAAATGTTTTTGTTTAATGATGGGTCACTTGACTCATTCATTAATATTTCAAACTGTTTAGGTGGCTAGCTATAATCAGTTCTGTCAAATTTTATTTGTATATTAAGATGGCCATATCGAATATGCATGCATTTCCTCTCATATTTCTGGTAAATGCAAAACCATTCATCGCCAGTTTTTTGGCACGTGGATTGAATAGCCAAAGCAAAAACATCAACTAGCTTTGTCCTACGATTAACAACTTGTTCAGTTGTTACAACTTACAACTCATCACATGTTACTTTTTAGGATATTTAGGAATTTTATTCGAACTTTTTTTAATAAAAAATTACACTGTGTTAGGTTCTAGGTTGATGATTAACAAAATAGTGGAATATGTTGCTAGTACTTGTTTCATAACGCAGATTTCAACTTGCATTAAGATTAGGGGTGTAAATCGGGTCGGGCTGATTTAGTCCGAAATAATTTGTCTTTGGATCGGTTGGGCTACGGTTCGGCCTAGTTAACCACTATTTCGGACCGGGTCAAAATGAACTGATCCAATTCGGTCTAAAATATTTTATCCGGACAGACCCAACTCACGTGAACAACGTTCAATTATACCCATTGTAAATAATACTTTCGTCTTACGAAAAATAAAATTAATCTCGTTTAGTTAATACAAAATATATATTTATATATTATATATACAAAAATATACACATACTAAGAATATATATATATATACACTATATATTAAAGATAGATTAAATATTTAACATATTAAAAATATACACTATATATTAAAGATATACTAAACATTTAAACATATTAAAAATACATACTAATAAGTAATGATTTATACAAGTAACGATATAACAAATGTATGTACTATATTTTAACAATATATATTATATATTAAAGATATATTAGATATATTAGATATATTAACACTATACTACATATATATAGTTATATACTATATATTAGAGACATTAACAATAATACTAACGATATATACTATATACTAACGATATCGACATATACATATAATATATTAAAGATATATTAGACATATTAATAATATACTACATATATATATATTATATATTATATATTAAAGATATATTAGAAGGAATTATGATTTGGGCATCGAATTGGGAAAAGTGTTATTTGAATGGTCTAGAAGTGTTTTTTGATAAATTGAGTGGGGTAAATTGCCTACAGTTTGGGACTGCTACATCTCGAAAAAATATGTGAAATAAAAAAAAGGTCTAAAATGGACATCCAAGCGCAAAGTTATGACCATTTGAAGTTTCACTAATTTACAACTAGTTTTTTCCCTTAATTTAGATATATAATATACTAACGATATATTTATAAGCGAACGATATATACTATATAATATTTTTTAACGACATATACTAAATATGCTAAAGATATATACAATATGTACAAGAGATATACAATATATACAAGATATATATACTACTTATACCATATATACGAGATAAATACTAAATATCCTAAAGATATATATACTATATATACAAGATATATATACTACATATTAAGATATATAGTATGAAACCCAATCCTAATTCCAATTTTCCAACTCAATTTTAATTTGAACTCCCCAATCCTAATCCCAATTTTCCAACTCAATTTCAATTAAACCCAACTCCATGACCAATAACCCAACCCATTTTAATTGATTTTTGATCTCATCTATTAATCTCATTAAATCAATGGTCATTATTTATTCTCTTTAATTTATACTCATCCCCCCAAACTCCCCCTAAACTAATTCATCCTTTAGTACACCAGCTGCTATCCCGCACCCATTTTCTCAACTCGCTCTCCTTCACCCATTATCTTCATTACCTCCACCTTCCTCTCTCTCTATCTCCAACAAAAATCTTCCACCACCACCTATAACTCAATACTGCCACAATCCAAATGACAACCTACCTCACTTTCCTTGTCTCCACTTTTCCCCTACTCATCGTCGTTATTGTCCAGACTCTGCACCATCAAAACCCTACCATGATGAGTCCACCAGCAGAGTGTCGCTACATCAACAATCACAACCTTTCTTCCCCCCCAATTGCTTCATCTTCATCTCCATGCCGCTATCATCAGCTTCGTAGAACCCACCGTCATTATCTGCTCTATCTACAGCTTAAACTTTTCAAGAAAACATGAAGCTCATGACGGATTAAAACTAACTCATTTCGGGTTTGATTTCTTGACCCACCTTAATCCTCCTCCTTACAGCAAACGTGCCTTGCACATGCCATAGAACTATAGGAAACTTCCAGGTGGATTACAATGATATATCAACCTATTTCTTTGATTTTTCTTTTCAAAATTACAGAAATTTGTATAAACTGTACAAGGTGAGAACATTATCTGAAATCTCAAATATGAAAATCCTATATTTCTTGAAAGCCCTAAAATCCATATATTTCTCAACCTATAAATACTCCACTATTTATCTTGTTTGAGGTAGAGGTTCTCGGTTAGGAAGTCCCACCTCCATCTGAATGATCGATACGGCAGTTAGGCATCCAACAAAGAAGGAATGGTCTTTCAAGATTGGTTAAAGGTGTGGGTTTATTGGCAACCAAATGGATTTTCCCTTAAAGAGCTCTAGATCCTTAGAATTTTTTAGGAATCGGAGGCTCTTAGGTTAGTTTTTTTCTCGATTTTAGTGAAGTGGAGTCAAAATTGGAGGAGGTGAAGGTCATTCTTATTCCATCGTCCCACTTCCCCTCAAAAGGTAAACACCTCACTTTTTGTCATTTATTTTATGTTATTTTAATGAGCTTCTAAGTAGTATTTTCTACTGGATGCTATGAGAATATGTGTAAATCCATATGGATTTAAATAATTTGTTAGTTTTCCATTGCGGTTGCTTGGGTTCAAATGCAGTATTCATTATAATGCTTCAAATTGTGAATTTTATCAATTATATATATTACAGCTTTTTCTTATAAGTTTTAAAGTTTTAATCTGTGTGTTGCTATACTAGTTAAATAAGATGATAATAATAGTCCACTTTGTCAAAAATGGATCAACAATTCTTTATTAGTTTATTTAACACCAATAAAAGAGAAGAAATACTTTTCAAATGAGTATTTTTATGGCTTTATTGTAGTAGGTGTTGTAGTAACGATACTGTGTGTGACTACTAATATTTTTTTTTGAAGTTGAATTTTAAGACATTTGTGCTGTTTTAAGTTTAAGCATTCAATTATGAACAAATGCCATGTATTTTCTCTCATTTAAGTTTGATCAGTTCTTTTGGTTGATGACTTGCTGTTGATTCCATGTATCTAGGTTTTATTTAGGTTGCTACTGCTGGCTACAACTACATTGCTGCTGACTGCCTATAGTGTTGCTGGCTACTTTAATAGTTCTTTTTCTAGTTATTTATATAATGCTTTATCACATAAAATTTGTGAAGTAGGGATTACTTAATGTTGCATGTAATTATCACTTGTACAAAGGAATTAGTTTGAAAACTGAGTTCTATATTGTAAAGGTATGCAGTTTTCTCATGTATTATATTGTCATATGTCTTGAAGGTTGGATAATTAACCCAACCTCAATTTATGTTGCAACTCAATCATAATAATGACATGTATTAAAGCCTGTAAACAAGTTAGGGAATATTGCATTTCAGTGATCAATTTTTAATTTTCATTGGCCATTGAGCATCTGATAAGGTGGTGTTGGTTGGACTGAAGAAGGAATAGAAGTTCTCTTGTTTTCTTCCTTTCAGATAAAGAGGAAAAAAATTCCACGAATCTGCTAACAACTGTTTTAAACTCATTTTCATCAATCATCCATTTTAAACATTGGATTTTTGGTGTACTTGGTGGGAACTTGTCATGTGACTTGTTCAATAGATCTTTGTGAAAATTGAGAAATGGAATTTTTTTTTCACATAACTGTTTACCCGTACACTTAAAGTTTGGCTAATAGAAGCACAACCATCCATCTCGGGGTGATAGCTTCAACATTTTTTTTAATTTCTTTACCTGGTAAGTTTACTGATATCCATCTAGGCATAGGTACTTTAAAAGGCCCCAAGGGACAATTTTTCTTGCTCTAGTTGTCTCTATAGTTTTGATATTCTCTATATAACCCTCCACATGATTGTTACCTTATGTTCTACTTGTAACATCGATCATACTCTACTTGTGTCCATAGCACAACTATATGGAAATGCTCTCGACTTTGTATGAAATTATTTTTACTGATAACTTATGAGCTTTTGGAAGGATTTTTAAGCATCTAAATGCTGATCTACAAAAAAATAAATGGAATTTTTTCTTATTGGAGAAATGAAAATTACAAGAACTACTAATTAAGATTGAAGGTTTATATGAGAAGATGACTTATAACATGCTTCTTAGATCATGCACATATGTTCAATTTTTTGACCTCTGATAAATAATCATGTTTACCAATATAGCAGGAGGCTTGTAATAAGGTTTCAGTGATTGAATATCTAAGCATTGATTGTGAAATAGTTGCTCAATTTATCACTTCAAATTAGTTATTTGGGTTCTTAATTTTCTTCTTGACATGTCTCATAGCAATGTATGCAGGAAAGAAATATCTCAGCTACAGGACAAAGAAATTCCAATGAAAAAAGAAGTAGCTAAAGAAAGCAAAGCTGAACAGAAAGTTAAAACAAGTAGACGAACAGAAAGATGAAATTTTCTTGAACAAGATGCATACCATACTTGGTGTATCTAAAAGACGACCTTCTTAAAAAGAAAAGATAGTAATGAATGAAAAGCTGAGGATAGAGTTGATGTGGAGAGAGATAGAACAACGCCATTAAAGAAAAGAAGGAGCTGACTGCCCAGTTAAATGCTCAAAAAAAGGAGTTAAACTTGCTCAAAGAGAAACAAGTCAAGTTTGAGGAATTCATGATGGCAGAATTAGGTCGTCTAACGAAAAAAATCCGATTGTAACGTAAGTACAATTACTTTTTTTATAAAAAATATACCAATTATATAGGTATTAATTATATTCTAATTGATTGATTCTGTATTGAAAGTCTCGTTGAATCATTAAACTTATAATTGTGATTTCATTTTAACTTTCTATTGATTATCTTTTAGTTTGTATTCTTTAGTTAATAAAATTATTGTACAAATTATCGAATCATTTTCTTATGAGTTAAAGTGTTGAAAGTTTTGTTAGAATATTTGAGTTGTAATAGGGATATTGGATGTAGCTTTTCTGATGATTTGTAGTTTTTGAATGGATTGGTTGGTGTGTTTTGTTCATAGCTTTTCAAATCGTAAAACTTAATATGGTATTTGTATTTTTTGTTGGTATTCTTAAGTTATTGAAATTATTGGGTAGATCATTGGATCATATACACTATTGGTGTTGTTTAACTTTATAGTAAAACATATAAGTTTTAATTATGATATTGGTTATGTTTTAATTATTTCTGAGTTGTAAACATGATGTTGAACTTCTCAATATGTTGTAGTGTAAATGTTTAATGAACTGTTGGTTTTATTTTAGTGATTGCATAATGGAACCTGTGGATGAACTTGCACAAACGTGAAAGAAGTGGGAAGGATTGCTTTTGCTATTGTTTAAATTCTAGTATCTTCTTTTTCTATGTTCAATATGCTAAAGCATTGTACGAAATTATGGTGATTTTTTTGTAGTTTCATTGACACTATGGCTATTGTTAAGTAGCATGTAAACTTTTATTGGATGGGAAATTATATATTGTTTTTGCTACATTTAGTTTGGATTTTATTGCTTTTGAATCTATTGAAATATTTGTCATTGCATTTAGTATTTTGGGATAATAATGACCACAATTTTGATCATGGGAAATAGTCAAAAAATTAACTTTCGATTGGTTTTATTGACAACTTTTTTGGTCACTAATAATAGTCACAAAATAACACAAGAGGATTTAGTGACCACTTGTTTGGTCACTAACCGTGATCATGACAAATTAGTTAATAGTACACAGGTTGGTGACTAGACTTTTGGTCACTTAACACAGTCACTAAAATTAGATAACTTAAACTAAATTGGGTCACGAAATTTAGTCATTAAAACCATTGAACAAGCCCTTATTGGTGACGACTATACTTGGTCACAAAATGTGGTCACTAATTTTTCACCTTTAGTGACCAAGTACGACTTTTTGGTAACTGAAATTTCAGCCCTTTAGTGATGAAATTTTGTGATCACCATTCATGAGTAAACGTTTTGGTTACTACTTTTACCTTTTAATGGCCACATTATCAAATTGGTCACTAAGTGCCTTTAGTGACCGAGCATTTATGACCAATCGGTGACCAACTTTTTTTTGTCACTAAAGCCATTTAGTGACCAAAATTTGACTTTTAGTGACCATAATCATTTGTCAAGGCTATTTTTCTTGTAGCAATCGCAAAGGGTAGTGAGGGATTTCCACAATCGTGCCCAGGTGACACGAACGTGATGAACAGTGAAGTTTATAAACCTAAAGTTTTCCATTATTTTTCAAAGTGTGCTCATACTTTACTCAATTTGAAAAAGAAAAAAAAAAGGAATATTTCGAGGTTTAACAACTAGGTAACAATTCATAACCTATTTTCATCAATTGCCAGTCACTTTAGCATGATTTTTATCTAAAAAACAATGATTTCCAATTAAAAAATGCTGGTTTAAAGTATGAATTAAAAACATTATAAAACATTGATTTTGAACTTCAAAATGGATTGGGTTTCCAATGAAACTTGATATTTAGATTTTTCAAGGGTTGGATAATATGTTTCCGCAATAAAATCCAGATTCAATCTTGTGGTCTTGTGGTGGAATTTTGAATAAAACTTTAAAGTATGTATATATGGGTACTATCTATTATATTTTTTGTGTGTATAGTATTTTTTACTAGATAGTGCTCATTTTGAGGCTCTACGAGAAGGTAAGGCTTATGATTGATATTATTTTTCATTTCTAACGTAATTTGAGTTCTATGATCGTTTTATAAAGTGTTGTTGTGCATTACTTGTTTAATTAATTATAATTGGGGTAAGTGGGAACACTGGGAGAAAGTGGGTGGGTATGAAAAGATAAGTATTAATTGTTACTAGTTTAATGCATGCCGGGCTATATTAACTAAGTGACTTTCTTGGTAAATTGTATAATATTATTGGAATTGGTGATTCTATGAGTTGATCTTGATATGTGATTCTTTGAGTAGCCTTAAATGGTTGGAATTTAGATGATACTATTTCATTCATGGTGATATTTTTGATATTCCCTTGTAATGCCTTATTGTCTAGTTGGGTTAAGTTAATGAGTTGTTGATTTTTACCTATGATAGGTCGACACACTTGTTCCTTAATGTGCAATATCCATTGTTGAATGAATTACTTACGATAATTGTGTAATTATAATCATTGTTGCTTGAAAATATTATTATGGAGAGCACAACCGAGGTCCTTAATCCAGCGCCTATATTATTGTGAAGGCATGACCGAGGTCCTTAATTTGTAACCTATAAATATTATTATAAGGGGCATGTATGAGGACCTTAATTCGATGCTCGTATTATTATGAGGCATGGTTGAGGTCCTTAATCTGGTG
>JBDJHY010000078.1:17407117-17418668 GCA_039654485.1 Withania somnifera
TTTCATGCACAAAGATCATCATCTTCTAGCTTGGTCAATAAAATTCTCATCATGTAGAATTTATTTGTTTTTAGAGTAACCTGGAAAGTTTCTATGATACGTGTACATATATCTGCCTAATTTCTTACCAATATCGGTATAATGAAGTACAGTTACTAATGACTGCAACAAGCCCTTATAAGGTAACACATTACTTCTCCCAAAAAATCATTCGAATTCGTTGGTATGTAGACCTAACCATGTGCTTATAAGTTGCACAGAAACAATATAAAATCATGAGTTTTGATATAATATTATTTATTAAATAATTATTTATTATTCAGTTATTCAATTCAATAAAGTATTATATCGTTTTATCATATATATGTGTTCTCAATATGACTTAGTGCATAAAATTTGAGCTTATACTCGGAAGATTAAATCACCGGTTCTTATAAGTTAAAGTTATAGTTCACAATCGTAGATGAAAATTTGGACAAACTATCAGAATGATTGCAGCACGATATTAAGAGTAGTTTATCTTGATTATGAGAATGATATATTCTAACTTCTCCTGATATGCATTTCGTACTTATTAAACAGGATTGAGTAGAAATAAATGTTTAGGACTAATTGATAAAAATATATTATCTAAAATATTAAATGTACATATATTCTTAATCTTGATATAACTAATATAGGTTGTATATATTGATTTATTAAAGTGTGAGATTCTGAAATGGGTCAATATGTCTGGTAAGTTGGATGATAATAAATATATATTGGTGAAATAATAAGTTAGTTGATGGAATCCATGTCACAGTATAGAGATTGATGATACATTTTTATGAGAAACTTATAGATTTTCATGTGGAAACTCGGCTGGTAATTTTATGAATCCAACGTATGAAATATAAAACAAAAACTACTTTTTGTTTTTCTGTGGAGAAGTTTCTCTATAAATAGGGATTCTCCTAACTAGAACCATAATTCAGTATTCTATACAATACTTCCTCACCCAAGTATTGACAGTCGGATTTACTTTAAGATATTTTTGAGTTAATTTTCAATACACTTTATGTGTACTACGTATTGATATTTGTTGTCTATTATTCATATAAACAATATGATTGTAAAAATATTTCCGGTATGTGATTATTTTCCAACATGATATCCCTGCAATAGAAAGAAAAGCAAAACATAAAAGATAAAAGATTAGTGTTATTTATTTTTTATTTACTTTTTTGTTCCTTTGCTCTTTGGAACACCGGAGAGAATATGAATGCTAGTTCAAAGAATAATACGTTGTCAAAATTTAAAGAATCAATTGGCCTAAAAAAATTTGTTTCTTACTAGGTAAACCTACAGTATCACCGGTACATGCTCCTCCAGCGTCACCAGCAAAACCAGCCGATGCTTCTCGTGCAAAGAACAAGCCCTTCTTCTTAGCCAAGTGGTTTGGCTTTGGGAAGTGAGTTATCAAATCTTCTAAAGTATGAGTGATTTCGATCATCCGGTGTTCAAAAATAGTCTGAGAACTGTCAAAACAATGGGTAGCGGTTTTTTTTTTTTGTAATTTTTTTTTTAAAAAAAAAACTTACAACATTGATAGGGAAATTTCTAAATGTTTGGAGAGCTGTTTTGGCTGTTGGTCTTATTTAATTAATTTTGTGTCTGGGCCAGGGTATTTCCACATGCTACAATGTTTTTACATCTGGTATTTTATTTCATTGATTTTTTTCTTATGTTAAATTTATGCTGACCTTGTAAGTAGAATTAATCTACATTTGATTTTATACGATATATAATATGTATGCTAACTTCTGTTTTTCGAATTACAATTATAGTTAGTATTGTTAATTCTAGCTTCTTCTTCTACCACAATCTTTATATTATCTTTCAGCACATTGTTATGCATTCCTGATAGTTCCTATAATGCATAACTGGTGTGATTGCTTCATGAACTGAACTAGCCTACGCATGCTCAGTTCTCCGCTACAAAACTGATAATTACACCAGTAAAGTAGGCAAATATCGCACAACAATCAGAGGAACGTATAAACATCCTTGGCATTTGTCTAATTGTCTAACTTTATTTTTCACTTTAACATTATCTCTACGGAAGATTATGAGATCGTGTAGTTATTATTGCTGGTTAAAAGAACATATTTTGCTCTAACTTATGAAGTAGTCACTACCCATTTTGAACATGGAATTTAGTCAGTTTTTGTAATTTGTTTCCCATTAAAGAACTGGATCTTTATGTAACCTGGTTTCTTCCCATGAAAATGCTTGATGTTCAAGGACATTTTCTTCCTTAAATAACAACCAGATTCTTTAATTAAACCTCTCTGTTCAGATTTGTATAACTTCATTTATTTCATTCTTTCTACAGTTATGACAAAAAGGTCTCTCCAGCCATAAATAATACTACAATGCCTTAAGTCAAAACATTTCTTGATTAAACTTTCTTGGCCGAACTTGTCAGTCTGTTATCAATAGGCTAACCTTAAATAGGATAGTAGCCAGAATGTAGAAAAGCTATGATGTAAAGTCTCCAGCACATCTTGCTACATGTTTTATTGGCCTGAGCCAAACAAATTTCTGGTAAAACTCCAGAATATTAAATCCCCCATCCCCTATCATTTGTTTTGTCTTATCTTCAGCGGTTCGCCATTGAACTCCAACTCTGCACACACCCTTTTCAGAAAAGATTATAAATTAATGATCATCAAATAATTGCATAATAATTTTTCTAAAGGAAGAGAAAGCTCTTTGCCATATTATATCGTTAAGATGTTGGTTTTATTTCTGTATGGATTAAAGATTTTGCTATGGACTTGTCATCTTGTTAGTAGTTGAAAGTATGCAAAAGCATTTGTCATATTTCTTGAAATAGGAACTCACATAGTTCATTTTATCTCAGTTACACCAAATGCAGAAATACAGTGAAGCAAAATATATTCAATAGTTTTCTGTATATAGAGAGATTTAGAAGACAGAAGTATCACAAATAATTGCTCACTCATCGAAAAGCATAGTTGTGAAAGAGAAGAAAACTGTGGGAGAAAATGAACATGGAGATGCCTCTAGATTGGAAAAATAATTGGGCATGTTATGTTATCCAATCTGTCTTAGTCTAATTATGCCCATTACTTTTTTCACAAACAGCTGTAACAACCTTGCAGCCACAATATGCTAATTAGGGCCCCAATTTGTTCCCATGTGCCTTGCTCTTTTCCTCTCTCGGCTGTCAATCCAATCTCCTTCCTAATTAGTTCATGACACGAATCTCATTTTTTCTCTTTCAACCATTATGTTTTACTTTGGCTGCTTTAATGATGATAGATACAATAAACCAATATTCACTCAATGTAACTTTCTCATTCTACCTTCCAAGCATAAAGAAATAGGCAAAACTCTGAAGAGTTTCTTGAATTTAACCCCTCTATTGACCCTGAGCTGCCTGTTTGGGATGACAATGGAGTTGATGTCGATGGCGAGAATGGTGGTGATGATAATTCGGATACTGATGAAGGAGATGTGGATAATAGAACTGGCTTGAAAATGAACAAAGCATGCCCTAAACCAGGATTGAAAATCCAGTCATGAACATCCCAATAAACTTCTATCTTCACTTTGTTGAGATGAATCGATTCGTTTCCTCTGAATTTCCACTGCAAATGCTTCACATGAACGAACAATTTCTCATCTATCCTTATCTCCATTTCTGGGTCAACCCCGTCGATAGAAATTCCACCACTATTAATCCTGTTCTTGCACTCAATAGAGATCTCATGCATTCTTCCCTTATCATGGAACTTAACTCTTGTTGAGAACTTCTTCTTACCAAAAATGTGTTCTTTTCTTGATATAAGAATTGGTTCAATCAGTGCTGGTCTGCAGCCTGTCTTTCTATAAGCATCTTTCTTCAAATTACCAAGAAGCAAAACAACTTCCTCGTCACAAACCACTGCTACATAGTACTCTGAGCTTGGCTCTGTCTCACCATTAAACTTAGCAGCCTTAAGATCCCAGAATATGTCAACTGGCTTACTGTCCACAATAAGGTGCTTTGAACCTTGTTTCCTCCAGAAATACCATGGCTTTAGCTCTACCTTGCAAGTATACTGCCCATCTCCTCTTGATCCTTCTACTGACACTGATAAACCATGAAGCAACAAATTCTTGCACCAAGTAACCGTGATTAACCTACACTGATCAGCAATTTTCGTCCGATAAACAGACACAAAAATGCTTTGCCCTGACCTGGTTACTGCAGCATGATCATCTGATAACTTTTCCCCTGCTGAGAAGCAAGCAGGGATTGAATCTTGCATCATTTAGATGTTGTAATCTTGATTGGCTTCTTTGACTTTCTCACAGAACCTATCAAAAGGGATAAGAAAGAAGTAGTATAGTTTTTAGGAGGATAGATTATTTTGAAATGAGTATTGATATAGGGAAAGAATCCTAGGTATTAGAAGTTGAGAGTCACACATACTGCCAGAGGTGATCTTGGCAGCATTGATGAAACACAAAAATAAAAAAAATATGTATCTGAACTAGAAAAAAAATGGCAGATAAATGAGAGGGAGTGATAGAGCAACCCCTTTTATATTCAATTATCTAATGTTTATCTTTACTGTCCTTCCCCCCCACCCATTTTTCTATTTGGCTTTTTTATTAATAGTACTCAGCTTTCTTGGTTATACCCGATGTTCTTGTAAAATGCTTTTCAAAAAGACAACTTTCTTTGAACCCATTGTAGACTTGATTATGTCACAGTTGAAAATATTTATTTCCATGCAATGGTGTGAAAAAGCAGAGAAGCTTTCTTCACCAGATCTCAAGTAAGTAGATCTTTATGCACACAAAGACCCGTCAAAACTGAAAAAGGGCTCCCTGTACAGGTTTGGTTGTCGTTCTTGTAATTTGCGCACATGTCGATTTCCAGTTGAGACTGACCTATTTCTGGCTTCCCTTCTGCCTCCTCTAGGTACATTTTGACTGTGTATATCATAATATTACTGCAGTTTCAAGTCGAGAATCTAAACTGTTCTGGAAATTGTATCATTTCACAGGTATGTTGTGATGAGTTTTGAGAAGAAATGAGTATGCAATAATTGAGTTGACATCTTACTAATAGGCATGTATTACTGCCCTTGGTTCTCATTACTACTACTTGTCTTTCTACTGTTAACTAGCCATACGAGTTCCAGGTTGGAGCTCCTCCAGGGAAAGAGCAGAAACGTGATTTTGTGGACACGCCAAATGGTTTATTTTCTGCTCAAACAGCCCCAAAACCTCCAAAGCAATGTATACAATAACTGAAGGGATGAAAGTCGGAGGAAAGGTGTGATGACATTTCATTTCTGCCTAACTTGTCTCTTTTTCCTATTAGTTTCTATGTGAAAACTCTGATCTCTGAAAAGGTTTAGCAAAGTGTAGTAACATAATTGACAACTACCTCATTAGTTGCTGCTTGTGTTATGGTATCTTTTGCTCGGAGGACTGTGATCGTTCCTCCAGAAGCTGGATATGATTCAAAGGGAATGAATGAGATTCTGGTATGAACTGCACTTTGTTTCCTTTGTTATCTTAATTGACGAAGTTATTGTTGTGATTTGTTTGTTTCAAAGAAATGTCAATCAACCAAGGTCGATGAATTCATTGTATCAGTTAAATTGCATTCAATTAGAAGTATGTTTATCTTGAGAGTAGCTTGTGCTCAAAAGCCTTCGTGATCCTGGCATCTATTCCAAGGCCTAACAACATTTTTGCTTGTTTAGTAATCAGTTAAGCTAGGGGTAACCAGAATGTCCAACCAAAGTTCTTGACGCTACCAGTTATGGTATATAGCTATTAGAGATAACTTATCGATGTACTTATTATCTGTGCGTGGTTATTTTCGTCTCCACTCAACAAATTGGGAGAAGCAAAGCTATTTTCAGATCAATAAGCCTTTATATTAGGAGTTATTGGCTGATGATACACATATATCTTATTCGATTTTATTGGTGTGCTTCTATTATCTCCAACTCTTTTGTTTCAGGGATTTAATGAGTACTTCACTTACATGATGCAGTCAGGGGCTACATTCAGACTTGAATATTGAACTACTGCGAGCCACCAGAAAGGAAGCAATAAGTGCCCGGACTGTACCATACATTTCACCTTCCCTCTTCTTCATTGTTGTAAAAGTTTTGTTCTCTCATAAACACCAACCTCTATGGAATCAAATAGCAATTCCCACTTACCCTTTGAATGATTCAAAATGTTATTTTTCATTTTAGATTCCAAAAGAATCCTTTTGAATTTTGTTAGAACATTAAATTTAACCAACTTTTCAGTAAGTATCAATTTATTTTACAGTTGTATCATTTCATGGTTTTGTATAATAGTTTAACTGCATAGCAATCTTGAACGATGTGCTTGAATTTTGATGGATCTCGTTTACAATGGATTAAGCTCTAATCTGCCAACATCACTGGCCAATATGACCATTCTGGAGAGACTGATCCTGAACAAAAATCAACTCATAGGCACAATCCCTAAGGAGTTTCTGAAGCTGAAAAAAGTTTAACCTATTAGATGATCTTCTTGAAGGAAAAGTGCATTTGGCAGCTAACCTAAATAACATAAACAACGACATCATATGTTGTGAAAGCTCTTCAGCTGAGACTAAAATATGTCGAGCTTTTTATAATCTCAATGGGATCTCCATACGAGTAGCATCTGCACTTACCATTTTTCACAAATTTTCAGATACTTATATCATTTTGTTATTTTTTCCCTTTATTTCCTGCAATTACTCCTCTCCTTTTCAGTATTGGAAAAAAACAAAACAGCACTTTGGAAATTTTCTTTTGTTATTTAGATTCACTCTTACTTGTACAAATCAATTAAGAATTTTTATAGTTTATTAGATCCTCTATCTGAGTGCATATTTATAGTAAATGTTTGTTTATTTTGAAGACAACGTTTTGCATAGTGTGCCTAGAACTAATGCTGAAGGTGAAAATGATGGTTTACTAACAGTTGTTTCTGGTTTGGTTAGTGCATGGCTTTTGCTTTTGTAATCATCAATACCGACCTAGAGTATTTGTAGCTCCAATCCTTTTTCATGGATTTACTCTTAAAACTTTGAAGAGGGACATACATGGAAGTTGGATTCTTCCTTCGTCTGTGAAATTTAGGAGTTAGTGTTACACAGATTTTCTTTTTGATGTGTGTTATACAATTGACATTTGATACTTCTCCCCTGCTCAAATTGATAAGGCTTCCACTTTGAACCCCCCTAAAAGTACATCCAATTACGTTTAAAACGTAATTTACAATGATATTCACTTTGATTTAAAAATTCATTTTATATGCGTATACATGACTTATTGTTTTTCATATACTGGGCATACATATGCTGCTTCATAATGGAGATGAACTGCCAATGCTGATAACTTTTCTGGTTTACTTTGGCTTAAAAGCATCAAAAAACTGATGAAGCAGTAGCAAAATATAAATCGTAAACTAATACTTTCTAATTTCTCCTAGAGCTTTCACTTTAGTTACTTCATAGCGAATTTCAATATAAATAGATAACTCTTTTGTAATGAATTGAATGAATTTTGAGAAAGTGAGACAAATAATTCTCATATGTGTGCACTATATAAAGGTAAACGAATTTTAGTGAATGAATATCCGTTAGTTTGATCGGGTTGTTTGTTAGTGCGTGAAGCGCGGTTAATTTACCTAGTCAACTAAATGACAAAGTATGTGTAACACACTCGCGGATGACATGACATGATGACTAATTAAAAGAGGACATGTGACATTTTGAGTATTAAATAATAACTTAAAAATAAAATATATAAAATGAACAAAAAAGTATTTTTTAACAAAAATTAAATAAATAAAAATTACCGATTTTCTACGCCTAATTCCCAATACCTCACCCCACCTTTCTATAATGACCCGCTCGGTCATTTCCTTGCCTTTTTTCTTTTCTTGTGCTTAGAGCCGTTTGGTAGTTGTCCTAAGTCATTTATGACTTGCTGGGACCGGTAGCTCGGTATCCTGGTAACTCATTTGCTTGTTATCTCAGTTTTTCTGTTTTGAAGTTTCAGTTTTGGAACAGTGGAACTCGAGAATGAAATAGTAGTAAACGCGCTCGGAATTGAATTTCGACAGTTCCATTAGCTCTGAAATGCCGACTTTGGGCTAGATGGACCTTAAGTTTATGTCCCAGGCTTTTCATTTTGAGTTTGGTTGTTTTGTATAACTTTTGGCCCAATCTCATTCTTGAGCTTGGCCCACGTGGCAGCGGAGCAAGGGCCTGGCAATATATATATAAAGTGTTTCCTCGAATTTTCAGATAATTTTCCCCCATCTTCCATTTTTGCTTTTCTCCGTCCAGCCTGTTGTTGAGTTCCAAAACTCAATTAAATTGAACGGAAGTCCATCCCCAAGCTCACCCTTGTCTTTTCTTTCGTTGGTAAGTTATTTCTCTTTCGTTTTTTCATAGAAATGGTAGCTGTTCACCATTATTAAAAACTTGACTCAATGTAGCTGTCGTTCTTTATTTGCGCTTATTTGAGTGTAGCTGTTTTATCTTTATTTCCCAGTTGGTTTATGGTTCAATTCATGAGTTCGAGCTTGTAGCTGTTTTATCTTTATTTCCCAGCTGGTTTATGGTTCAATTCTTGAATTCTGGCTTGTAGCTATTTTATCCTTATTTCCAGTTAGTTTATGGTATTCTAGCTTGTAGTTATTTAATCCTTATTTCCCAGTTAGTTTATGGTATTCTGGCTTGTAGCTATTTTATCCTTATTTCCCAGTTGGTTTAGGTTTAATTCTTGAGTTCTAGCTGGTT
The DNA here is from genome assembly GCA_039654485.1 of Withania somnifera. Lineage (NCBI taxonomy): Eukaryota > Viridiplantae > Streptophyta > Magnoliopsida > Solanales > Solanaceae > Withania > Withania somnifera. Next base: position 17,415,966 of record JBDJHY010000078.1, read on the forward strand.
ATTTCTCTATGATGAGTTTTTCCACCCAAAATGCGTCCTGGTTTGTTTTAGAATTATGGACTCATGATGCTCGCTTGAGACCACTCGGAGTTTTCCCCTCCTTGAAAGGGGTTGCTGCAGATCACAGACCACCCCAGCGGCCCCGAGGTCACCTAGACAAGGTGCCTTGATGAGGCCAGCTTAGCGAGGGCACCTTGGCGAGGTCGCCCTGACGAAGTCACCTTGGCGAGGTTATTCCAGCGCTCCGAGGTCACCTTGGCGAGGCCACCCTGGCGAAGTCACGCCAGCGCCCCGAGGTCATATTGGCAAGGCCTCCGTGGCGAGGTCACCTTGGCGAGGACGCCCTGGTGAAGTCAAGCCAGCGCCCCTAGGTCACCTTGGCGAGGTCACCATGGCAAGGTCACCTCGGCGAGGTTATCGTGGCTAGGTCACCTCAGCGAGGATGCGTGGCGAGGTCACCTCGGTAAGGTCCACCCTAGCGGCCCCTTGCCCTCTAAATAAGGTTCACCTTTTCGTTTCAACTCATTGTTTTTATGTTTTCAGTCTCTCCTTGAGCTCATTCTGGACCACGGGTCCCCCGAGTTGAGGGCTACGCGCCGGTGGTTTAGTTGTATTTTTGAGCTGTAGGGCCCACTTCCCGCCACCAGTTGCTAGTGAAATATAGGTCTTATTAGTTATACTTTGACCTCTGGACTTGTAACTTGCACAGTTTAGGGCGATATCGATTGTGTTGAAGCTTCGAATCCGCAGTGTATGCACTTCGAGGATTTTCACCATCGTCCGGATAGGCTAGGTTTACTTTGTGCATTATAGGGTAGCGAGAAGAGGCAGTGCTAGTAGAGCGGCTTTTCAGCGGGGCTGACAACACCAGGCCTCCAACAGCCGGGCGAGCAACCAGTTCATCAGGGGCATTGTTTTGAGTTCGCAGAGTTTTGCTGTGGGGTCCCGTGGCCAGGCAATATTTTCTATGAGTGTGGGGGCCAGGGCCAATATGCCCGGGCTTGTCCCCAGAGTGGAGCCTCCCAGGCTATAGCGCTACCTGTTTAGCCATTGCGGGTAGTGCCACCTATCAAAGGTGGGCCACCAGCCTTTCGGAGAGCTGGGGAAGGAGGCTGGGTGGCCAGAGGTAGAGGCAGGGACTTGGGTGAACAACGGGAGGGGGAGCAATGCCAGCTTTATGCTATTCCTGACAGGGCCGAGGCCGAGGCCTCTGATGTAGTTATTACTGGTACGTTGTCTGTGTTTGGGTTTTCTGCACTGACTTTGTTTGATTCGGGTTCTACCCTCTTCTACATTTCTATTTATTTTGCTCTGAGATTGGGTGTTGATAGTAAGCGGTTGCCTGTACCCTTGAGTGTATCTACCCCAGTAGGTGCAACCTTAGTGGTGGATCGGGTATATAGGTCGTGTCGGGTGACTATTCAGGGTCATGACACGTGTGTTGATTTGATTGAGCTGACTATGTTAGATTTTGATGTGATTCTGGGTATGGACTGGTTGCCTTCTAATAGTGCGTTCCTAGATTATTATGCCAAGATCGTGACCTTATCCGTACCTGTTATACCCTAGTAGTGTGGCGTGGCCCCATTAGCCGTTGGTCGGTATAGATTATTTTTTATTGCCGAGCCCGTAGACTTGTCGCTCAGAGTTGTTATGCTTATTTGGCCTACGTGAGAGATGTCAGTGCTGAGTCCCTTTCCCCTGAGACTGTGGCAATTGTTAGTGAGTTTGTTGATGTTTACCCTGCCGACTTGTCTGGCCTCCTACCTGAGTAGGATATAGATTTTTCTATTGAGGTTGAGCCGGGAATCAGGCCCGTTTCCATTCCTCCGTATCGTATGACCCCGTCTAATCTTCGTGAGTTGAGTGTTCAGCTGCAGGACTTTCTTGACAGGGGCTTTATCTGTCTTAGTGTTTCATCATGGGGTGCTCCGGTGTTGTTTGTTAAGAAGAAGGACGGGTCCCTGCAGATGTGTATTGATTATAGGCAGCTGAACAAGTTAACTATTAAGAATAAGTATCCTCTGCCTCACATTGATGTTTTGTTTGATCAGCTTCAGGGAGCCACGATGTTCTCTAAGATTGATCTGAGATCTGGCTACCACCAGTTGAGGGTTCAGGTTGAGGATGTCCTGAATACTTCTTTTCGGACAAGGTATGGGCATTACGAGTTCTGGTAATGTCATTTAGGCTGACTAATGCCCCTGCAACTTTAATAGATTTGATGACTCGGGTGTTTCACCCTTATCTAGATTTGTTCGTGATTGTTTTCATCGATGATATACTGGTTTAATCACGAAGTGCCACCTTTAGATTGTGTTCGTGATTGTCTTCATCGATGAGGGCCACCTTAGGATTGTGTTGCAACCTTTGAGGCTGAGCGACTCCACCTAAGTTCTCAAAGTGCGAGTTTTGGCTAGATTCCGTCTCATTTCTGGGTCATGTGGTATCGGGTGCTGGCGACAGTGTTGATCCGGCTAAGGTTGCAGTAATTTGTGATTGGCCTCGACCTATGTACGTTACTAATATTCATAGCTTTTTGGGGTTAGCAGGGTATTATCACCGTTTTGTTTAGGGTTCTCCTCCATTGCAGCCCCCTTGACTAGACTGAAACAGAAGGATGTGCCCTTCCAGTGGTCATCTGAGTGTGAGGCCAGCTTTCTGAGGCTGAAGGAGCTGCTAACCACCACTTTAGTTCTTGTT
>JBDJHY010000078.1:17419066-17434370 GCA_039654485.1 Withania somnifera
ATTTTCCTCTTAGTTTCTGTTGTCATAGATAAGATCGTCCTGATATGTGTCTTATGGGTGATAACTCCATCTTTTTCTTATTCTGTTTATTTTTTGTTGCTTTCCTTCAATCATCAATTTGATGTCAAAGTGAAAGACGAGGAAAAGGAAGAGCTAGCAGAGTGAAAACACTGAACAAGTATAATTTGCTTGTACTATACTAGAACTTGTGACCTTTTCGGTTTGTGTTTGCTTCTATACATCATAAAGTTTGCATCTGTTCATTATTTTGTGGTCTATTTTTGTGAGATTTGATTACTATTGAATGGGTTCAATTTACTGAATCTTTTCTTTCTAACTCTTTTTGCATATAAGATATATGCTTTCCGTTTATTATATCTGTTTGGTCAATCTGCTTCTTGATTTTTGTTTGCTTTTGAAAGGCTTCTCTTAGTTTCTTTCAAACAAGCAATAAAGCCAAAGTGTTCTTTTTCTCTTAGATCGAACAAATTGAATGTAGTCCAAGCGTAATTCACATATTTTCATTATTCGTCTACAATAAAAGACACTAGAAGCTTTCTAATGTTATCTCTTTTCTAGAATTTGTTTATGGATTTTGGGAGTTTGTTTTGCAGAACACGTTCGAACTATCGGAGGGTACTCTGAGATAACTGTCTTCAGACCCTTTTTAAAGTGATGTGCCTAAAGGAGAAGTACCATGGCTTTAGCTCCACCTTGCAAGTATACTGCCCATCTCCACTTGACCCTTCACTGACACTGATAAACCAGGGAGCAACAAGCTCTTGCACAAAGTAACTGTGATTAACTGACACTGAATTTTCCGAAAAACGAACATAAAAATGCTTTGCCCTGACCTGTTAACTGCAGCATGATCATCTGATAACTTTTCTCCTGCTGAGAAGCAAGTAGGGATTGAATCTTGCATCATTTAGATGTTGTAATCTTGATTGGTTTCTTTGACTATCTCACAGAGCCTATCAAAAAGGATAAGAAAGAAGTAGTATAGTTTTTAGGAGGATAAATTATTTTGAAATGAGTATTGACATTGGAAAAGAATCCTAAATATTAAAAGTTAAGAGAGTCGCAGATACCGCCAGAGGTGATTTTGGCAGCATTGATGAAACACAAAAATAAAAAAATATGTATCTGAACTGGCAAATAGATGGCAGATAAATGAGAGTGAGTGAAAGAGCAACCCCTTTTATATTCAATAGTCTAATGTTTATCTTTCCTGTCCTTTTTTTGCCCCATCTTTCTTTATTAATAGTACTTGGCTTTCTTGGTGATACACCATTTCCTTTTAAAATGCTTTTCAAAAAGACAACAACCCATGGTAGACTTGATTATGTCACAGTTAAAAATACTCATTTCCATGCAATGATGAAAAAGCAGAGAAGTTTTCTTCACCAGATCTTAAGTTAGTAGATCTTTATGCACACAAAGACCAGTCAAAACCAAAAAATGGGGTTCCCAATGAATGGTTCTTCACATTCTTTTACACTTCCTTTGAGTTGTGCAATTGACGTTCAAATTTACTGTAACTAAGCAAAGATTATTCCTCTCTCTCTCTCTCTGTCTCGAATTATTTTCGAAGACACTAGAAATAGTTATATCAAATTATTTGCTATTTTAGAAGTTCAAAACCAAATTCTAATTATATGTAATGAAAAGAGATTATATTTTACGGCATAAATAAGAATAAAATAATTAAATATCTTTTAGGATTTAGAATTTGCAAGTTTCTTTACAATTAGGTTCTTTAGTCACGTAGGAATAAGTTTCCAAATTTCTAGTCAAATTCGATGTTTTTCTATAATGAATAGGAATATATTTCCTGAGTTTGTAGAAGTAGTTGAGATGTAATGAGCTTATCCCATCTCTCTTGTTTGAAGACTCATTGTTCAATATTCCACTGTGATTCAGAGTTTGAGGAAGGTTTTTTTTTCAAGATAGGAGAGGAATCTAGCTAGGGGAGTGAAACAAGGCAGAATGAGTCAGTGTAATTAGGTAAAAGTGTTTTCAGATCTGGTCCAACTCAAATCTTTTTTTGTTCCTTGCCTTCAAGACAAAAGGAAAATGGGAGCAAGAGACTGTGTTCAAAGGGAATCAGGATTCATTTGATTTAGTTCAAATAACAAGATTTATTAATACAGTGAAAAGAAGAATATTAAACCTGGATTAATGCAAGGGGAAACACCATCTAATCATTATATTTCCCCATAAACGTGATTATTCTTCTAATAAATTACCATGCTTTGAGCTGTCATGGTTGCCTTTTATCAAACAGGACTAGCACTTTAGAAAGAAGAACATGTCCGAAATATTTACTCCTATCATTTTAGGATATTAATTAAGTAGGTATTCTTTTTTTTCTTCTTACAATTCCACTCTTACTAGCTACTCTTAGAAGGCATAATTATTAATTCCTCATTTAAGGAAGAATGAAAGGTAATTTAGTCAAACGATTAATACTATGAAATAATATGTGGAAATCCAAAACTACATGTAAAAAGGACTGAAGGGAGTATGAAAAAGTGAATCGAAGGCTAAGAGTTGTTGGCTTTACAAGGTGGCTTTACAAGGTGACCTTACACTAACAATCTACAAATTTTTGGTAAATGTATGATTATAGTGTAAACTCCTAATCAAATCATATCATATAATATCGTAATAAGCATAAAGATGATATACTCCAACTAATCTTATGTTTTATGTTACTCTTTTACAAATAGAATAATGCTCGCAAGCTCCATTTCTCTATGGTTGACGGTGACTCAAGAAGTTTGAAGGCAAATGGTTATTTCTGATTTTCTTTTATGTTGTATTCAAGAGTAATATAGAGACCTGGAAATGTCTTTTTAAGAAATAAGGTAGGATTAATATGGCAGTTTGTGAGAGGAACGGCCTCAAACAGATTACTTTGGCTCTTCCTTTATTGTTTTGATACATTTTTTCAATCAACATGATATATTTTTATTATTAAATTATATATTATTGACTTATTTTAGATACTACTTGATACATTATTTTACATAGGACTATTATGTTTTTATACATTAAGAAATATTGTTTTATATATTATTGTGTACCATTGCAATTTTTGTCAGAACTTCATTTTACAATAATGATAGTTGTTGGAATATTTTTATATATTTGCAATCATATAACTGTTATTCTATATTAATACAGAGAATTATGATGATTATAAAAAATCCACCAACTCACAATTTAAAGATGACAAGTTGTGGGAATGACTAGATTGTTAATTCGGGGATTGTGGACTGTTTATGATCGCATTTGTTGAGTTATTAAGTGATGAAGAAACAATACCATCATCAGATTTTGATACTGAACTTCATCGTAGGAGATAAACGTCACTTTTATGGAGTTATTGTAACTAAGGTTCATCAGGGCTATGTTAGTGATAATGAAGACCCACCTAAGCCAAAAAGCTCATACGTTGTTCCATATGACCAGGACATCCCATCTATCTAGTTCACTAGTTTAGTTTGTTTGTATTAACTAACTGTTACTATTTTATTTTATTCACTTGTAAAAATTCTTTTCAATTGAAATATATGATGAAACAGTTGTTGTTCAATCAATTTTGTGTTGAAATGTATCAGATGACCTTTATTGTTGTTTTTTATGTTAGCAAGTTATTTTTTCTATAATCATTGTTGGCTAATTTCTGCAAGGATTCATTAAATCATATTTAATATATCAAAAAGTAAAGATTTAATTAATGTGATAGATATATCATGTACAGATTAATGTATCATACTAAAACTGTAATGTGTTATTCTTGATACTTTAATGTTTCAAGAATGATATCCAAATGAGCTACATCGATGAAGGCCGAATCAAATCTATTGTGCATCTTTCTTTGGTTTCTGTGCTAACAAGTATTTAAAGGATCTATATAATGTATCACAAGTTATTATTTAATGATACATAGTAATTACTATTCTATAAAGTATCAACATATATTTTATAAATCTTAAACAATAATATAGCACTGATATTATCATATAATGTAACATATGTAATTTTATAAATTGTATCATTTATAAGAAAATGTATCGTGAACAATAGAATTTCAATTAAAAAATGTGATTGCATCACAGTCAAACTAACTGAAGCAATAATTGTTCCTTGTAAAATAAATTAGTTGTATGTATTCATTTATGATCTTCTAATTTCGGGGCAGTAATTTCACCCACAAACAAAATTGTAGCATGGCATTACAAGAACAATCTATCAACTTGTAACACCCCGAAATTTAAGCTAGAAATTTTACCTTTCTATATGCGTGCTTAAGTTCGGTTCCTATGAATCCCACTTGATCCTAAGTTTTAAAATCATTACTAAAGAATGGAATTAGTGTTTTAGGTGATTCAAGTTCATAAGGAACTCCTAACGCTAAGTTAAACTCAAAACATCTATATCGTCGTAGTTTTCATATCGTTTCATGCATGGGTCAACTTCAAACAATAATATCTCTTAATCTGTAAGGATTTATGTGACCCAAAACCTATCCACGGAAACATATCTTAGTCTAGTTTCTATCTAAATAAACCATGTATCATTTCAAGGTTTGAGTAAAAAGTTATGGGGTTTATACCAGGCTTGCATTGTGCAATAATTTAAGAAAGTCACTGGTCGACCTCTTCAATGACCTCATGACGTGAGACTGAAAATTTTTTATAGCCTCACGTCGTGAGCCTATTTGGAGGCAGTGCAAACTTTTATTTTTCTTCTATTTAACTCCAAGTTCATTCGGGTAATTGTCCTATCCGTTAGATGACTAAACTAATTTGTTTTAACTAGTACTTGGGTATATTTAAGCAGCACTTAGGATATTTTTTTTCATTCTCTACACACAGTACTCCAAGTCAGAAGAAAAATCACGTTCAATTTCTTTAAGTCCAACTAGGGTTACAAATTCCAAGGGCCTACTTTCACAAATTCGTTAAGGATCTTCTCCTCTTCAAGTATGCAGGCTATTCAATGGTGGACTCCTTCCGTCCCCATGCTCAAAACTAGTTTCAGGATAGATAAATTTACATGTGTTCTATTTTATAAAGTTGCTATTGTTTTGCAAATTGATTATAGAAAATCAGGTTATTTATGATTTTGTTCATGATTGCCCTGAACTAAACATTACAACATGTTGACTCCATAAACTAGGTCTAAGGGTACATGATTTCATAATAAATATAACAAAATTGAGGATTTTAACTAGTACAAAATGTCAAAAACAGTTACATGATATCTCAGTTTTTAGAACAATGTAAGCATGATTAGTGCAGTTTCAGCCTACAATTTAATCAGAGATTTTAGCTAGTCATTGCAAATCTTTAAAAGACTAATTTCAGTACTTATGAGCCTAAGTTATACCTACATCCATTTTGGGAGGATTATCTAGGACTGAGAGGAATGCAGGTTTCTCAAGTACCTAACTTCCTCAATTGTGTTGCCTGCATATGATAGCCTAAAAACTCAAATTATTGCCTTTTCAAGTGGATTAAAATCATTTATACCCTCTACACCTTGACAAAGTTTAGAAAACTTACCAACGTTAGGTTAAATGTTGGATGTCATGAGTTCAGATGACATATATTGGTTATGAGAAACTTCCACATGTTCCAGTCTTGAATTATTATACTTTATCATAATCTCAATATTTACAGTCTATCTGCATGTATTCTAGTTCTCAAGATTTTGTCTACAGTTGAGTTCTTTGCAAATATGGTCTTTCAGATACTATGACATGTCATATGATCCCGACGCTCAAATTTATAATACATGTTTTTTTCAGCTTTACACAATTTCAGCATGACTACAACTTTGTGATTTATAATAAAGTGTAACTCACTTGATTTTTAGCAGTAATTTCCCTGCTATTCAGTTTTCTAAATATGTTTTACAGAGTTATGACAGTTTACGGATTTCAGACTCTCACTGTTAGTTTTGATTTCCTTTCAACCAGTACTGATCGCATTTGCGCTTGCATGTCGCCATGTAGATTTTCAGGTGACCTGCAGACTTAGCAGGCTTCAAGTCAGCTATGGTGACATGCAAGCGCAAACACGATCAGTACATTAAATATACTGGTATGTAGGTAAGTACATGTGTAATAATAATAATAATAATAATAACAACAACAACAACAACAGAACAACAACAACAACAACAACACAACAACAACAACAACAACACAACAACAACAACAACAACAACAACTCATCTTTCGATGGCCAGTTGATCATTCAAAGTTTTCCCTTTTCTTTAATATTATTTAGTTCAGTATTTAGAGTTAGTTGTGGGTTGTCTCAGCAACCAATCAATATTCAATAGAGGCTTCATAGATAGATAATCAGTTAATCAACATGTATAGTCTGTTTTACAAATACTTCTTAACAGACGATATTAAATCGCATTACTCTATTTCAATTAATAAAAAGGTTTAGTTCTATGCCCAACTTTCATATTTTTAAATCATATTTTCAGTTAATATTCTTATAACTTATGCTCAAGATTCATGCTAAGAGACTTGCTTGGGGCCAACAATGGCTCTAGTACCTCTTACGTCCACGAGGTGGTCTCGAAGCGTGACACAATCATTCTAGATGTATGTACATTGTCAAAACTCCAAACGTTAAACCACTCAGTACCCTTAATGTACGATGACTTGAATGATCATTCACAATCATCTGATAGACATTTTAGATGATATTTGTTTTAAAAAACAAGTATTTTATCAAGCTTAGTTCACAACAAAATTAAATGTATTAAAACTTAGTATCATAGCACAGTATAAAGTATCACAACAAAATTTAAAATATCACAGCTTAGTTCAATGTGTAGCACAACAATTTTATTCCTTTTCACCTATTATTGGGTGTTACGATGTATCACTTTATTTTATTAATTTATAAAATTATATCATCATATCAGAATGTATCACATATAATGAAAACTTTTTCATATAAAATCATCCAAATACAATCAGTACTTTGAAATTCATCTAGTTCATACAGAATAAAGTATCAAGCATAAATACAATGTATCTAAGTAAATGAAAAAAATATTATTCTTCAAAGTTCCCTCCATATCTCTTTCCTCGTCCGATGATTAAATCTTAGGTATCACTGCTAGAACTAGAATAAGCACATAATTCATATGACAAAGAACTAATATTAACCACCTTGGCAGTTGCTTTAGCAAACTAATAAAGATATTGTTCTCGTTTCTATAATTGATTTGCAAAAAAAAAAAAAAAAAGATCTGCAAAAAATAAAAATAAAAAATGAACTAATACATGTATTTTTCTCGTTTTTGAACTTTGTGTTGTCTTCGTTTCCATCGGCAACAAGCAAAAGGTTGAAACTCTAATGGTTGCATGTTAAATACCAAATTCCCTATTCTCTCTACTCTTCTTGCTGGCTTCGTTGAAAAAAAAAAAGGAGAAGAAATGATTTAGAATCTAAGTAGAACTGAAACTTGAATAAGAATATTTATGCCTAATTTATTGTGATATCTTTTTATTCCTTATTTAAACACCTACCTTTTGGGGAATGTATCAAATATTCAACAGAATGTATCATTAGCTAAAAAAGTAGGTATTTTATGTAATTAGAAAAAAGATGGTTAGAAAATATAATTAGCTAACAAAAGATTGACATTTCCTTAAGTTTCCCTCTTAACAAGCTATAGAAGAGAAAGTCCAACCAACAAACAAGATCTTTGAGGCCATGTAAGCCCATATCAATACCGAGAACCAAGAACCAAGAACGTTGGCCCAATTATATTGGGCCAATATCTCACTGAGAAGAGATGATGTCTGGCCCATTTATGTTAAAGTGTAGTTCCTAACACAATTTGATCAGCTTGCACAACGAAAAGGACAACCTTGAGTGCCTCGTGCCATACAAGAAAGTGCTCTTTTAATATTTCAATCCTTTTTTTGTTTGTTCAAATACATACGGCATTTTAGGAGTTTCCAAATACAAAAATACAATGTTGTTGTAGTAGTCTTCATTGGCAACTTAACCATTGTTTGTTTTTGGAATGCTAAGGGTGTCTACAACAGAAATTACGCCTCAATCTCAAGCGAGTTGAATTCGATTATATGAATTTTTAGGCATGTCTCAGTTATCCTATATGAGAAAAGATCATTACATATAATCGAATAATTCAGTGTTTTCAAAAAATATTTAGTTAATGGAAAACTATAGGTTGGGGTCATTATCAGCATATCCAAAACCAAACAGACACATGTAGTGTTGCGTAATACATGTTAGAACTTGGAACAATTTCCTCATTACAAGTAGAAGAAATGGCCTACCTCATTTTCTTCCTGTGGATATATGACTTTGTGCGGCGAATTATTCCATAATGATAATGACATCCACTTCCTTCCCCATATAACAATTATTCTAATCTCTTTAATATGCCTTTTTCTTTCATCAAAATCATATATCCCCACGCAAACCACCAACTGAATTACGTGAAAGGCTATGAACAGAGAAAAAAACGAATACAAGTAATCTATTGATCAATTTTAAAGCAGTAATGACCTTTTTTTGGGTCAAACTATTTGATATATATCTGAAATTCATTGATCCAACTAATTTAAATTTATATCATCTAAGGAGAATTAAGCTCAATTTTTTTACTTAGAAATTTCTCAAACTCAACTTCCGAGACATTTTTATCATACATATCTTAAAATATATTTTTTTATAGTTACATTATGAAAATATCAATGTATGCACAGTGAGTGCATGGACACCTACCTAGTAATTCCTTATTCTAACTATGTATTTGCTAGCTAAATATTTTAGAGCTGTAACAGAATTCTATACTATTTATTTCCAAAAGAGAACAATGAATGTAATAATTTATCTTCTACCCACACACTTAAACTATGATACTGCCTCACTCCCATAGTGTCGGTGAATTAAGTCGTTTATGAGAAAAGCCATGTGGTAACAGGTAATCTTATTAGCTGTGAGCATTTATCTCAGTGCACAAATTCTTTTTTAAAGATAAAAAAATAAAATAAAAAATTCAGATACTTGTAGGGAGGTCATGCTGAAACAACTAGGAATGGAGCACTGAAAATCCAGTAAAGAAAACGTCAATATAAACCCAATTATTTTGGTTAGCACATGTCAATGTTCCCTGCTTTTCTTATTCCAATTAACTTGCTACTTGGGCCTAGCATTGTTTTGTTACATTTCTCACAATTTGCATTAGTTACGTTGGAGTGGGTAAAGTCTATGTTAGTTGGGGAATGAATAAAAGGTTTGCTTGTATGGATTTAAATAATTTTTTTTTGTGAGCTAATTTTTGGGGTTGAGTTAGGCTCAAGTGTCATATCTTTACATGATATCAAAGCCAAGTCCATTCCTGTTTGGACTCCTGGTTCCATGCTCCAGTTGGGCATGGACGTGAAGGGGGTGTTAAAGTGGTAAAAGTCCCACATTGATTGGGGAATGGATTGATGGCTTGTTTATATGGACTTGAGTAATTCTTCCCTCGTGAGCTAGCTTTTGGAGTTAAGTTAGACTCAAATATCATATTTTTACATGGTATCAATCCCACATTAATTAAGGAATGAAAAGTTTTTGCATGTAACATATGTACTAGCCACATATTAATCGATTTGATATATACACCCAGTATAAGTTTTTTATCCTAGTAATTTCTATAATATAGATATATTATATAAAATTATTTTACATGCAATTTGCAGATTCATTCTATTTTGTGATGGTTTTTAATTAATGCCCTCATAATAAATATATATAAATTGAGCTTATATTTATATTTTCGTATCATAATATTATTAAGATTTTAATTTTTGAAAAACTTATGCCCAGTAGGTGTAAATTCGATTGCTAAAGAAAAATAAAAATAAAAATAAAAAATCAGCCTATTCAAGAAGCAAAAGTTAAAGACCAAAACCCATTTAAGGAGCAAAACATGCCATTTATAATTTCTTTTATTGATAAGAAAAAAAAGGTGCTAGGTTATGTGGAACGATTGATTATTTGGAGTGTTTGATAACCCCTGACATTTTTGCTAGCTATCTACAATATCGGATAAGCAGAGATCATTATACCCTTGCATTAAAAAATCAATAAATTATGCTTTAATTATAATTTATAACTTAATTTTAAATAATTATAATTTACAGTTATTATATTATTATTTAAATACGTATGCGAAAATGTAATAGCTAATCTCAAAATACATATATAAATGTAATAACTAATCTCGAAATGTATATATAAATGCAATAGCTAACTTCAATACATATAAAATTTGCATTTATATAATCGAGATTAGCTGTATATATGTCGACTTACAAAATCTCTGCATACATATACAAATATAATTTGTATGTATACCAAGATCTTTTTATATATGTATATACTAAAATTTAAAAAAAAATTATACATATATATCGGGATTCACACCTATGTAGCCAATTATCCTTAGCAATTCTTTTGATAGGCGTTCAATTGACAGTATTTTGGCCTACCCTAGTGAAGGCTTCCAGCCAAAAGAAGGATCAATTGGACGACAATATCGAGCTTCCCTCTTTCCTGGTCTTCATTAACTCAATTTTTTTTTTTTTTTTTATGGCTCTCAATGCATCAAGCCGAATAGTGTTGTTTAACAATCTTAAGCAGCTTTAAAGTAAAAATGACATTCAGGCTCATAAAAGCTCTTGTTGCCAACTGCATCGGAAAATGCAAGAAATGTTGAATTGGATGTAAAATCATTTCTTCCGTAACTCTTTGAGCGGGCCAATGACTCACTTGTTAGCAATTTTAACATCACTCATTTTAGTTCAACCTACCAATTTGGCACTCCTTTAATAATTTAATAGATCTAAGTACAACAATAGTGAAATATTTGTTTATTTTCATTTTATTTATCGTATTTTCTTATTATTCGGTGTAAAAATATATCTTTTTAAATTTAATAATAATTTAACTTAGCTTTTCATATACTTTTATTGACAAACTTTTATAACTATACAAATATTATTAAAAAATCTTTTTTTCCATCGCATAAGTCATATAAATAAAAAAAGTAGAAGTTGTGATTGCGAAAGTGAGGTGTTTGGCAACTAGGATATGCTATCTACAGTATCCTCACATGTCACATCTATTGCTTTCATGTCTAAAAATCCCCATTTACTTTTTGTATAAGCCATGTAGGTTAATGGAAAATTTCATTGATAGTTTTAGTTGTCTAATATTTTTCCAACTACGAATTCCATGTATATAATTGGGCTCTTCACAAAAGGAATAAATTTGATGTATTACACAACTAAGCTAATAATAAATAGGAGAATTACGTGACATATCATATCTTAGACCATAATTACTGAATATGTAAATACTTTATAATAATTATCATATATATCAAATATGTCATTATTTCTAAAATCCACATGTATTTATATTTTTTGGCCAAAACAGACATCCAAATATTTAATGCTTAAAAAAATGATATGTTTAGTAATTATAAAAAAATATATCCTCAATTATTTTTATGTTGAATAATGACATTTATGAAAATTAGCCTAAATTAAAATAGGATTAGAGTTGTGCTCTTATACCAGTGATTTAGAATAAGCATTGGATTTGTATTAGGAAAGAGCAGATGTTATATTCTTATTACTACATATCTTGAAAGAGAAAGTAATTGGAGCAATATGCAAGAATGGTAATTGCAATTGCAAGTAATGAAAGAATGTAATTTTATTCAACGTTGTCAAACAACGTCATCGAAAACCAAGAACTAAGTTGTAACCGTGACTCTGTGAGAGTAGCATTGCAATTGTGATGAAAATTAGAAGCCTTACAAATAAGGAAAACATATATATTTACAGTCTAAAATTTAAATAACATCAAGCCCCCTTTACTGTGGAAATCATTACGTATAAATATTGGAGTAAATTCAAAATTCTTCGAAAATAGTTAGTAGTAAATTTAGCTTATCTGAATCGGTCATTGATAGAATTTTATTATCAGTCTTATCTCTCTTTAATTAAAAACGTTGTACCGTATTTTTAATGGGCATCAAACTTTAATGCAATTCGAGGCTATGTCCCATATTATGATTGTTGAGTTAGATTTTAGTTAGACTTTGATGGAACACACATCACAGTCAAATGTCAAATCTTAATTTTGACTGTTATTTATTTTTTTTTTTTTTACAATTTAAACACCACTCATTTATTTATCCATCTTCAGTTGTCCTATATTAAAACAAGATTGCTACATTCATAATGTTTTATTTGTTGTTTCACCCTAAAAAATACTACTATTTTCCAGGGCCCATGGGTGAAACAGAGAAATGACTTGGCTGTATTTGCCAAATGTCTCCTTAAAAGTTGCCCATGTCTGTCTACTTTAAAAGCTAAAGAGAGGATCCAACTCCATTGACTTTCCAAAACAATCCAGAGATCATCTTTTTATCTTTTGCATAAATTAAAAAAAAAATTGTGAACAGGAGTAGGAAATAAATTGAATTGAAATTGAGAGTCACAAATCAGTTAGACGGTTTCCCTTCCCTCCGTTTATAAGCTTCGCAATCCGAAATCCTAACCACCTTTTGCTGCTTTTCTCATCCGCCACCCACCCCTTCCTTCTTTTTTTCCTTTACACGTAAAGTCCCTACAACTCTATACTGCCTACGCTAACGACACAGTAATCAAAATGGTTGCTTTTATATTTTGAGTGTTGTATTTGAGGAGTGATCTGAGTCTATTTAAAAACTAGGGTTGTGAATTTTGGAGGAAGAGGAGAATGCACCAGGATTTGGCGTCAGAGCAGGAACCCGAACCCGACGATTCTGAATCTGAGCCCGACTTCGTTGAGCTCGATCCTACTGGTCGCTACGGTCGGGTCAGTTTTTTTAACTTTGACTTCACATAAAATTTCGACTCTTTTACTACTTCTTCTTATTCATTTGGTGATATTACTGTTACATTTATCACTGGTTCTATAGTAAGACTTTTTCGCCTACTGTGGTTTGATGATAATGACACTCTGCATTTTAGTTATGAAGTTGATTGTCTTGTTTTATGCAGTACAAAGAGGTTCTGGGAAAAGGAGCTTTTAAGAAAGTGTATCCTTTATCAAACACCTTTACATATGTATGATCTTTTTTTCCTATAATTTTTTTTTTGTAAGTGCTGTTTTGTCAATTCCTTGACTTACAATGGGGAAATAGCTATCGAGCGTTTGATGAATTGGAGGGAATAGAAGTAGCTTGGAATCAGATTAAAGTTGCTCATCTCTTGAGAAATTCTGTGGACTTGGAGCGTCTTTATTCTGAAGTTCATTTGCTTAAAACCCTTAAGCACAAGAATATCATCAAATTTTACAATTCTTGGGTTGATACAAAGACCGAGAATATCAACATCATTACTGAAATATTCACTTCCGGGACTTTGAGACAGTATGTCATATTTGTGTTTTCTTCTTCTTCTTTTCTTTCTGCCCTTTGCTCGACACCTCCTCCCCAGGGAAGGACTTATCTTTTGAGCTGTTCATCGTGTATGATTATGTAGATACCGGAAAAAACATAAGAAGGTTGATTTGCGAGCACTCAAGAATTGGTCTCGGCAGATATTGGAGGGATTGTCATATCTACATGGCCACGACCCTCCAGTTATTCATCGAGATCTTAAGTGTGATAATCTTTTCGTCAATGGTAACCAAGGGGAGGTGAAAATCGGCGACTTGGGACTCGCAGCAATTCTTCGTAAAGCTCGTTCTGCTCATAGTGTCATTGGTGAGGTCTTAGTCCACTTTACTAACTTTTGCATCTATCTAGGGCTGCTATTGTTAGTGTTATTCAGATGGTCCTTTTACCAGTGCATTTCTATATTTAATCTCAGGTACTCCAGAATTCATGGCACCAGAGCTTTATGAGGAGGAATATAATGAGCTAGTAGATATCTATGCTTTTGGCATGTGCTTGCTGGAGCTGGTGACTTTTGAATATCCATATGTTGAGTGTGCAAATGCTGCCCAGATATATAAGAAAGTGACAACGGTAAATATTCATGTCTTTCTTTCCATCTATTATGTTTTCTGTTTCCTTGTGACCTCAAACTTTACTACATGCTTTCTATAGTAGAAATAAAAAATGCATAAATGGCTGCCCGGTTCCAGCTTTTTGGTCCTTAAACTGCTGGGGCTGAAAAACTAAAGGCGACTAAGCATACATCAGTTAGGTTCAATTTGATTCTGCTCATTTTGGTTGTTTAAATTCGTTTAATTTTACAGTAAATTTGGTCAATTCTAAACTAGTTGGGATCACCAATATGACAACAACAACAAATACCCAGTATAATTCCATAAAGTGGGGGTCTGGGGAGGATAGGGTGTATGCAAACCTTATCTCTACCTCAGGGTTAGAGAGGTTGTTTCTGGTTGACCTTGACTAAGGAAAAATACTCCAAAGCAGTCTAGAAAAGAGGTAGCATAAAACAATATTATATAATAACAAAATAACAAATAGTAATACGGTGACTACAACAAAATAAATGATAGTCGAATTACAAAAACCAACCGATACTAAACGAAATCCAAGAACAAGCAACTATGGAGGAATACTACAACTACTAGTAAGGATAAGTAACAAGACAATGCACTGGTACATGCTAACATTTTACTCTAAACCGTTCTCTCCACACCCTCCTATCTAAAATCATGTCGTATGTAAGGTGAAGCTGTGCCACGTTGTAGCTAATCACCTCTTTCCAATGCTTTATTCAGACTATCTCTACCTTTTTTGGAACCATACATAGCCAATCTCTCACAGCTAACCTCTCACACTGCCAATATAAATCCTCTTTATATTTGTTATAGTCCAGCCCACTGATTATATTATCCGCTTTCGGCCTAGGCCAACACGAGTTAAAAACGAGTCACTAGGGTCTAAAGCTTGCTTTCTTATAGACCCACCATCTATCCTGTGTTTGTTGATATGGGATTTGCCTAGGGTGTTATATATACTCCTCTTAAGGACTCAACGTCCCCGTTGAGGTTCAGCCCACCACCGTTTAAGGTTGCACGTCGAGTGGCTCTGATACTATATTTGTCATAGCCTAACTCACTAGTATAGTGTCTGCTTTGGGCTTAGGCCCACACAGGTTTAAAAAGCATCATTTGGATTTAAGGCTTACTCCCTTATATATTTAACATTTCTCCGGTGTTTTGTCGATGTAGGATTTGCCTAGGGTGTTACACAGATAACCCTCCTT